>PKMM01000679.1:800023-892582 GCA_002933915.1 Eutrema heterophyllum
ATATATATATATATATATATATATATAAAGCAGAATGTTTTGAAGCTAGTTTTTTCACATGATCGTGATACGTGTCAAATTAATCGATAAAATTTTGACACGTGTAAAAAAATTCAAATAAAATTTGCCACATAATATTAACAATAATACGAAATATTTATAATCGATTCATAATCCTAAAATGTAAATTTACTAAACAAAAAGGAAAACCAAAAAATATAAATTTATCTTATAAGCCAAAGTTATTAAAAAAGAAAAATTATAACCGATTCATAATCTTAAAATGTAAAGTTACTAAACAAAAATAAAAAATGGAAAATTTAAATTTATTCTAAAAGACAAAGTTAATTAGAAAAAATAATATAATTTTTTTTTTCCATTTAGATTAAGTAAATTAAATAATGGATTCTTAATCCTAAAAAGAAAAGAATTCTAATTTCTCACTTCTATATAAATAATTTGGTAGTCTCTCAACTAGATACAAGAAAATCAAAAGTTCAATAATCTTTTCCAAAGCTGTAATCAATCCGTCAAGGTTTTAGGAAAATAGAAATATAAATAGTTAGATAATAAAAAATAAACCTAATTCAAATAGAAATAGGAAAACTTAAATATTTTTAAATATGTTATAAAATTTAATTAGAAATCAAATAATAAAAAGTGAATCCAAATAAATAAATAATAGTAAACCTTTGTGGTTCTACGTCGACGTTCTTAATCTTTATTTTTTTCACGGATGATCACTTATTTTTTCCATTTTTCCAGTTATAATTTTTTTCTACATATTATAAAATATTATAATATGAATCCGCGTATACGCATAACCTAATCTAGTACTATTATATAACGTGATAAACTGATAACATAGTAACTAACGTGATATTTTGTATTTTTATACAATGGTACATTGGTCGGTTTTATTCACAGGTAGTAAATTTTAAATTAGACAAAAATTGTTTAATTACTGGCGTTAAAATTAGAAATACCCATGAGATTGTAAAAGATGAATGTAGTTTTGCAAAAACATCATAATTTTCTTTGATGGTGTGGTTTTTAACCGATCGGAAGATATATGCATTACAGTAATTGTGTGTCAATCTAACTACGAACAAAGTTTACAATTGATCAAGAGTAGACCAGATTTGATCCAAATCCGCACCCCACTTAGTTTGCGATTCCATACACATTTTTATAGCATAATAACTTTTTGTTATCTAATATCAAGGGGAAAAAAAACAGATGGAATAAGACACAAAAACAAAAGATTAGGACCTAAACATAAACTCTTAATTCGGAACGACTATCGTAAGCAAGATTATCTCAAACATTGGGGATTTGGAGGGTTTTTGTATGTCACACGGCGACCTAGCAGCATATGTAATTAGATAACATGTCAAAACGTTGTTTTTTTTTTGGTGCTAAAATCAAAACGTTGTTGATTTTGTCTATTTGTATTTTCATCTATTTATGACAAAACAAAAAATCCTCTTAGTCTTTTCTACCGTGCTTTCCATAGTTAATATACAAATTACTTTTACTTATTCAGTACATATATAATTTTATATAAATATACATATAGTTATGACAAACATATATAATATTATATCTTAAATATAGCTGGGTTTAGGTTTTCACGTTATGAGTTTATTTATTTATGACCCTTTAACAAAAAAAAAANTTGGCGAGAAAACGCGAAATAACGTTTTTGACGGGAAAACACGGAATAACGTTATTGACGTGAAAACGCGGAATAACGTTTTTGACGGGAAACGCAGAATCATGTTTTTGGCTGGAAAACACGGACTCGCATTTTTGGCGGAAAAATGCGAAATAACGTTTTTGGCGGGAAAATGCGAAATCGCGTCTTTTGGCGGAAAAACAAGTAACCACGTTTTTGGCGGGAATATGCGAAATCACGTTTTTTGCGGAAAAATGCGAAATCATGTTTTTGGCTGGAAAATGCGAAACCTCGTTTTTGGCGGAAAAAAATCACGTTTTTTGCGGGAAAATGCTGAATCACGTTTTTTTGCAGGAAAATTCGGAATCGCATTTTTGGCGGGAAAAACGCGCAATAACGTGTTATGATAGTAATATTGCTATGATGTCATGATGATGTCCTGAGAATAAGTCCAATAGATCATCCATTTGACCTATGACCCATTACAAATTAACTCACCTAACCTATGACCAATTTGATCCATGACCCATCAACCCATTAAAATCAAAAATTTTATCCATTAGAATCATATGGATCATTAGTCGAATTGGGTCGACCCATAATCCATTTTGACTGCGCTATTTTCTATGCCACCAGTTTGTTCGATATTGCATTTATTAGCCTTTAGTCGCATTTTTTTCACGTGATTGTCGAAAACTTCCAAGTTCTCTCAATAATTGAAAACTTGACGAAATCTTCGAGCGAATACCTTAACTTGAGATATCGTAAGAAGTGTATGTTCGAATTAAAGATGAAAGACGTTTCTTTAGTGTTGTTCTGTTTTTAGCTCTTTCGGTTTATGTAGCTCTGTTTGTTGAGCTCTATTTTGACTATTGTTTTCTTTTAAACATTTTTTATTTTGACTATTGTTCCCAGATTTTGTTATTGTTTTTATAAATTTAGATTACAAAAATAAAATTAGTGACCGTTAGTAACGTTACTTTACTTATTTGTCTTTTCTTCTTCTTTTTTTCTACATTTTTTTTACGACACGAAGGAGAGGTGGGTTGAACAGCCCATTATACATGAAAGGTCACTAGCAATACAAGAAAACTGCTCAATTTCCTATGACAATTTCCGAGGACATCTATTGTCGGAAATTTTCAACAAAATTCCGACAATTCACCGGCCAATTTCCGATGAAATGATATTTTGTCGGAAAATTTTTGGTAATTTCCGACGATAGTTGATTCTCGGTAAATAGTCGGGATTTTTGTCGGAATATTATCGGAAAGTACCGAGAGATTAAGTTGTGGGTATTTCGTCGGTAATATTACCGTAAAATCGTTGGAAAAAATGTCCGAGAAATTACCGAGAGGTGCCACCGTCGGAAATGGATTCTACATATACATGGAGGAGTTGATGCGTCGGTGGATCAGCTATCTCTCTCTCTCTCTCCATGTTCTTCTCTTGGACCAGCTCTCTCACTCCATGTTCTTCTCTTCCTCATGGCTTGGATCTGGTGATGACGACGACGGCTTGAAATCCGGTGATGACGACGACGGCTTGGAATCTGGCGATGACGACGACGGTTGGAATCCGGTGAAGAGACGACGGCAAATCTGGGTTTTGCTTTGAGATTCGATACACCCAAACACCAAATCTGGGTTTTGCTTTGAGATTCATACACCCAAACACCAAATCTGGGTTTTGCTTAAAATCAAAAAAAAAAAAAAAAAACTGGATTTTGTTTGCGAGGAAGAAGATACACATATGTATATATTTCATAATTTAGTTTTTTAAAAAAAAAAATTGATTTCCTAAGAAATTTCTCGGAGAAATTCCGATGCATTACCGACAAATTTGATGGTTGCCGGTGTACTTCCGTCGAAATTTGTAGCCAGTTTCCGAATAGTTTCCGTGAACGCGTTCTGACAACACTCCGTTTCCGACAATGTTCCGAGAAACCTTGTTTTCCAAAGCTCTGATTCCGAGAGATTTGCAGTCATCTGAAAGTTGCCGGAGTTTCTCGATTCTCCGATTATAGTGACCGTCGGAATATGCGTTCATTCTTGTAGTTTAGGTAGCCAAAGATTATATATATATATCCCTCAACGTTTAATTTACGATATTTTTAAAACTTGGTTTTTTTTTTAGAAAACTACTCATATTATTTTACTTTTAAACGTGTTAAATAAAAAATGAATAACAGAATATCTCATTATACAAAGTTGTAAGTATTAATTACAAATCGTTATGAATAGACAAATTTAAATTGATAGAGGCCCAGGCTAAGTATCTAATGCAATTCGAGGCCCAGGCCCAGTATCTGATGGACAGAACAGATACATAAAACGAAATCTCTGTGCTTGGCGATTGTGAAAATTTCATTTAATTCTTGAACTATCACTGGTTCGTTTCTCCACTTCGTATGTCTGATTTTGTTGTTACTTTATGATCTGATTTTGCATTTAAAGCAATTCGAGCGAGGGTTTTGCTTTTTTTCTTTTCCATACGTACTCCGATTCTTTATACTTGGGTGAATTCGATCGAATTTTTCTAAGGATTTAATTTAATAAACAATGTAGGTGTAGTTTTTGTTTCTTTGATCATGCCTCAGTTACGTTTTTTCTGTAGAGGATTGAGGTAGACTAGAGACTGCTAGATTCTGTGTCATTGTTTTCTTCTTTAGAGGATTGATTATAGACTTTCACTCTGTCTGCTTCTTCCATAAATCTTCATCTACAATCATATAATAATCAACCGTTGGTTTATATGTTTGGGCTTATTGCTGATTTAGTCTATTTCCTCTAGTAGTTTAGTAAGTGGGCTTCAAACTACTAAAACAAGAAGCTTACGGAGTTTGAAGAAACAGACATAATTGGATTGTAGGACGTTCGTTACGATTTTAGTTCCTATTAGTAATAGTATGAAGTAGTCAACAAGGTGGACTTATGACCATAGAATGATATAAATTCCATTCACTACAAGAAAATAATCATATTGCAACATAACTTTTGCAACGATAGTTTTCGTTAAAATTTTGCAACAAATTTTGCAATTTTTTGGCAATCATTAATACATATCGTAATTTTCTTACAAATTCTTTGCTGAACCACAACAAAAGTGTTTGTTGTAAATTTTTATTATTAATTGGCAAGAAATATTCAACAAGTCGTGACTATTTTGTAAGAAAATTATAATAAAATTACGTGACAAACCATGTGACACTTTTGTCACTATATTTGCAATATATTAATAACTCTTTTGCAACATTTAATTTTTATACAAAATTTGAATATATTTTTAGTTAACTTAACAAAAATTATACTTATCATATTCAGAACTAGAATTGATTTCACCACTAATGCAGCTCAATTACTTCAGTTAAAAGAGATGCACTTTGCATCATGTTTACGAAAGCATGTAAGTATTAAGTTAATATTTTTTAAATCTCAGAAGTAAAGTACGGACATATATACATATAAGTAAAGTGCTGTTTTTTTTTTCAGATTCAACTCGACACAAATCGTAGTGTCTATCCAATATGGTTGCATGAATTGGTTCACAGTCCGTTAATTAAAGTATCATCTTGGCCGATGTTTTTTTCTCGAGGATATAACTTTCATACGTTAACCATGGAAAAGATTGAAATACCCTCAACTATGGTATTTGTGTGAAAGGGACATCTGATTGTGATTCTAGTAAAGAATCTGATTTTTACGGAATCTTAACACAAATATTTGAACTCTATTATCTGGGAATTGTTGGTCTTAGAGTTGTTCTTTTCATATGCAATTGGTATGACTCAATAATAGATAAAAGGGCTACATATAAACAAATAAGGGATCACCGACGTTAATCAGGCTAGTCAATACGGGAAGTATGATCCTTTCATACTTGCTAGCCAAGCTGACCAGGTATGTTTTGTATCATATCCTCGTCTAAACAAAAAGAAGAGTGAGTGGTATGGTGCAGTGAAGATACAACCAAGAGGAAAAATTATATCTAGTGAAGAAGTGGATCATAGTCCTTTGCAACATGAGAATAATAATACAATAGTTGAGGCTGATCCATTTATGATGGTTGATAGTATAACTGATCAGCAAGGGCAATTTGTGAGTCTTGATGATGTTGTTGATGAAGAAGTAGATTCAGATCTTGATGATGTATCCCAAGATTTTGAAACAACATAACAAGACGATTCATGTTGATGTATACTCTATTTCTTAAGTTTTTTTTTCTTTTTCTTAATCTGATACACGTGTTTTTAAATTTTGATTTTAGTCGATAATGGATTGCTTAGTTTACTTTTATTATTCTCAAGATTGTTTTCTTTTTAAAATAATACTTTTACTTCGATTTTTAATTATATATATATATATATTCCTTTTTCCTTCAAAATATTAAATTTGTTTTATATAATGAATTTAAAGAAGAACTTTTTTAAGTGATATAATGTTTCTTACCTTATGGCTAAAATAATAGCGACTAACCAAAAAGAATCCTAGCTGAACCAACTTATATATGTTTGCCCGACACCTAATCATACTTAACTAGTTTGTAACAGCTGGAAAATAATAACTTGGTATAAAAAAAACAAAACAAAAACTATTAAGGTGATTTTCTATATATAATAGTTATTTAGTTTATGTAAAATTTGCTAAATTTTTTGTGTTCCCGCTACTAACTATATGTATAATTCCCGCTTGTTTTTATTTTACCTCACTTTTGTAGAGAATATCCTATTAAATATTTGGCTTTATCCCATATCACATATACTATCAGATTTTATTGTTCTTGTATATATATACAAACTATGTGTGCGTTTAATAACTCAGTTCACATTTGCACATCGTTGTTCTTCTAAGGTAACACTTTTCCAGAGATAACATAATTACTTGTAGGGCTCACTCTACTTTTCATTTTCTTGTACAACATTTTTGCATTTAGTATTAACTTTAGTTTTTGCTTTAACTTTTCAAATTAAGATGAATCCTATGGCGAATGATGGTCAAAATCAAGGAGATGTTCCACCAGTGCATGTTTTAGGTGTTCTTAATCCATCCAAGCCGAATGGAACTCTCTGGTAATAAAAAATACATTTAGCAATAGTTAAGTGGTATTTTGATTTCTTTTTACAGGTTCAAACGTGATTCCATAATCACTACAGAGATCAGAACAATCATTCGATCTGATTTTTTTGGTCTGTATCGTAACTGGCCTGAAGAAAATGATAGCACTACTTTGTCCGGCTTTGCAATTGAATGATGTGAACAACTAAGTGTTTAGTTGGATGTTTTAGTTTTAGTTTAGATTTCCAAAATTTTTATTAGCGTACTTGGTTTTTTTATCGTTAGTTTTTTTTTATACTATTTTTGAGTTTATGCATTGTTAGATTTTGCAAAACTATTATTTAATAAAGTTGACTTTTTTTATTCCTTTTTGGAATATTATAATTAAAAATTATGATGAGGATTAGTGTTGCAAAAAAAACCGCAATATAAAGAACTCGCAATGAATTATTAAAATATATTATTTTGATATTGCAATGAATTACAAATTGCATATGACGTGACAATGTTTGCAATGCAAGTTTAAAAATAAACCTTGCAAATTTGTAACAATATTTGCAATGCAAGTATAAAAATAATTCTTGCAAATTTGTAACAATATTTGGTATACAATTTTACGTAGCAAAGATTAATAAAAATATAGAGTTGCAAACGAAGGTTATAATCTTACCACAAATTTATTTTAATTTTTTTTGTTGCGTGAATACGACAAATATAGCAAGAAATAGTTTAATTGAAAATCTGCGATAGCATTTGCTATGCGTGTTTCGTAGCAATAATTTGCAATTATTAAGAGTTGCAAAATATGTCGCAATCATACGACAAATTTGCAGCAAAAATATCGTTGCATTAATACGATAAATATAGTAAAAAATTAATTCATTGCAAAATTGGCGACGTATGTGCAACAAATATGAATTTGCAACATGCAAACAGCAACACTATAAAATTTGTAGCAATTATATTACAAATTTTATGTTTGCAACAATATCTTGGCATATTACAACAATTTTTCTTTGTTGCATTATGCCTTTTTTTTTCTTGTAGTGATTGAATCTATGGTGGTCCTATAACTCCCACCCGGTCAGGCAAGTCTTTAACCGGACCGTATAGATAGAGACATGTACGTTTGTCTGTTTGTGTGTTTCTGAAGTTAGGTCAAGTTGTCAGCATTTTCTTTGAGTCAAAGTTTTGACCAATTAGCTTCGTGAAGTTCTCTAGCTGTATTCACACATATACAATACACCTAACAAAAAATTATTGAAATGATGTAATGCTTAAATCATTATTCAACAACCTCTTCCTCCTCCTTTATGCAAATGCAATATATGATTATATATTTAGATCCATGTGGTGTTTGAGTCTTTACGTTGAAAATTGAACAAAACGTACGTAACCCTTTTTTTCAGGTTACACGTGCGTATGTAGATAAGTCTGTGAATATGATGATTGGAAGCATTTAAAACTGAGTAATGTTTTGTTAAGTTCGTGACCTCTAACTTCCCTTTGCAATCTCCGATACACCGGAAAACAGCTTATCTTTATTAATATCAAAATCGAGAATTACAAACACCAATACGATCTCATGAGGATTGCGTATCGAGATTAATATCGTCTCTCTAGACTCTAGTCTGTTACAATCAACTTCGATAATTGCTCACAAGACGAGTTCTCATCTATTTAAACGAAGAAGAAAACAAACAAACAATTACAATTTTTAAAGAATGAAAGCCTCTTTCTGAAAATAAATCTTCTGAAGTCAACTCTCTGTGCTGATCAACTATGTTTCTTCACCATTTGTATCACTTCTTCTCTTCCTGATGTATGTTTCTTCACCATTTGTATCACTTCTTCTCTTTCTGATGTACACCCTTTTGATCTTATCATGTCTTCCGCTACTCGTTGATATAAGAGGATTCTTTTAGTAATGAATTGGGGAGTAGATTTTGATATCTATAATTCAGACCAAGTAGTGTTTAATTAGTCTTAACAATGGTTTTATAATACATGAATTTGTTTTGCATAGTTTTTATTGATAGAAATTTTGATGTAGGAATGTAATCAATTTTTGCTCAAGGGCATTGATTTATGGTGTTCTTAAATATCTAGAATTATTTTTTGTTTGATCGTTACTTTGTTACTAATCTTCTTACAATTATATGAATAAAGTGAAAAATATATAGAGACAAGTTAGCAGAAAAGGAAGTGGAGGAGGAGCCTGTGAGAAATTATGGCTTTCCTCATCTTTCTCTTCTCTTCATCAAATTCCTTCTGCCTTTGTGATGATCACATGTATCCTTTTCTCCTTCCACTAATCACTCTTTTTCAATTCGTAATCAACATTTTTAACTCCTTGTATTATTTGGGTCTATAGAATATGAGTACATGATATAAGCAATTAGTATGCGGACATGTGGGGTCGACCACACGCACATTTTTGTTCAACTTATCTAATAAATTAGAAAATATATTTGTTTGTAATGTTTTGTTCTTTCTTTATTATTGTAAAATTGTAAACAAGTTTTCAAATGATGTGTCACTTTTTATGTGTGTTGTTTACCATTGATTTGTGTAACACATATGCAAGTTCAAATGATATTATCCGCTAGAATTCAATCCGTGCTATATAGGGCGAGATAATTTTTTCTTAAAAATTGTTTTGAAATTTAAGAAAAAATAAATTTATCTGAATTTTACAATATGTCTAACTAATGATTATATATAGAACTGTCAAACCGGACTAACATATCTACTTAACCCGTTTCGCAATAAACTAAAATATTATCGGGCTAACCCGCAAAAACCAATAATCATGAAAACATAACTCTAATATGCACCGTTTAATGACTATGGTTTTTGTGGTCAGTCAACAAACTCTTAAAAAATCAATTTTCTCGTGTCTAACTCTTTATAAAATAAGTAAAATATTTTTTCAAACTTTTATTTTGATATATATTCATATAAAATATAATAATCATGGTGAAAAATATTGCAAGATCTCGAATATATTTTCTTTGAATATGTATGAATTTATTATTATTTAATGATATCATAATAATTAAAAAACTAAATAGTAAATAACATCTTTGATATATAGACAATTATATCATTTCCTATTTCAATTATATTTTTTTTTTGTAATGACATTTCATGTAATAACTTACAAAACAAAATTCATTTTAAAAAATGTATGATATCATAGAGATGAATCAAATATTACTCACTATTGCTAATATTTTGAATCTATCGGACAAAATCGAAGTTCAACGAGCCATAGCAAAAAAAAACAAATGTGTTCCTAGAAAAATGTTTGATTTTAGCAACGTCCCCAGAAGAGGAGACAAACACAATTTTATATATAGCTACTCCATTATCGATCTTTATATAGTTTGTTTATGACAAATATTATCATTGATGCTCAAGATTTATCGTATGATTTGCTTGAACTTATTGATTCATATATGAAGTGGTTAGAACTTAACTTGTCGGCTAATAATTCAAGGGTTACCGCCTCGCCTTTTTTGCTGTTCACCAAATCAACTTTGACTTCTCTTTTGAGTATCCCACCTTAATTAATTGGATTTATCCTCTTTTTTTTGCTACTTATATATATAATAAAAAAAGACTCAAAATAAAATAATTGTTATTTTTTTAGGCTTCTCTATATGATTTCGTATTGATATTCTCAATTTTTTTTGTTTTTTTGGGTGATTTATTTTTTTGGGTCTTTTTCACGAGTTTTTAAAAAATTATAAAATCTGCGTAAACGCATAGCCTAATCTAATATATATATATAAGAGTATGGCTGCTCGCGAGAAATCAATATGGTTAAGATACAAACATAAACATAAGAATGTAAATAAAATAAATAATGTCATAATAATTGCATATTTGATTAGTAGGTGTGGAGAGCAATAATGAAAGGTTTGGATAGGATTCTAACTTTGTGCTAATTAAATAAAGAAAATACGATTTTCAACTTCTTAATGAAATTAGTGGAGTGGAGTGACATTGGCCACCACCACAGCCTCCGTTTTGATTAGACCACTTTGGCATATTTTGTTAGTATTTAACATCTTTCATTAATGCAGCTCCAACGCCAAAAAAAATATGTTTGCAAGTGCTTTAACTTTTCCTTCTCATGATAAAAGGTTTCATTGCTATGTCGATATTAGTCTATTCATTACAATTGTTTGCTTAAAAAGCCAACTAGTTTATAATTTAGATAACTTTAATCATTCGATGCATAACACTAAGTTACTAACTTAAAATATTTTGGTTGGTCCACGAGTCGCGAAAACTAGTAAGAGCTCAATCATACAACGTATGCATATATGATACTACTATACAATTGAGTATTCTAAA
This sequence comes from Eutrema heterophyllum, assembly GCA_002933915.1. Taxonomy (NCBI): domain Eukaryota; kingdom Viridiplantae; phylum Streptophyta; class Magnoliopsida; order Brassicales; family Brassicaceae; genus Eutrema; species Eutrema heterophyllum. The sequence goes on from PKMM01000679.1 coordinate 811,121, forward strand.
AAAATTACTTTATACATCTCATTAAAGAAAAGAAATCTTACTCCCTTCCCTTCTAATTGGCACGTGATTTCCACGCGCTTTCAATTAGCCACGCGCTCACCGTAGCTCCTGCACAAACCCATCGGTTTTCTCGTTATTTTATCGTATATTTCACGTAGGCAAATAAAATAAAGGAAAATTGTAAAAAAAATGAATTTTCAAATTTTGGCTATTCAAATCATAAATGAACAAAATTTATATCATCAAACTATCGTGTAGATAATTTATATCATCAAAGTATGTTGATTTTAAATTTAAATCTCAAACTTTTGTTGACTGAACTAAATTAGACACGACGTTAAATCGATAAACAGAATGAATTAACGGAATTAAAAAACCGTTATAAATCACGGTTAAGTAAAACGATGTCGTATTCTCTTTTTTCTTAAAACCCCAAACAAAGATATTGGGGATTTTCGTTATTTATGGTTTTAAGAAAAAAGAGGAGACATTTACAACGATTTTTTAATTCCGTTTATCCGTTCCGTTTATTCACTTAACGTCGTGTCTAATTTGGCTCAGTCAACAAAAGTTTGTGATTTAAATTTAAAGTCAATAAACTTTGATGATTTAAATTTTAATTCATATTTCTATCAGTTTTTTTTGGTGACAATTTTCCCAATAAAATAATCTAGTAGAATTAGAGAATAACAAGATAATAAATAACATTTTATGACTTTAAGTAACGCCAAAAATAAATATGTAATCTAAATTTAATAATGTAATATGACAAAAATAAGCTCAGTTTTAGTAGTCCTCTCTTTATACATTCTTCAACATAATCCTCTCTTTTCTTGCAACTTTTGCTCGGAATTCTATGCTTCGCTGATCAATCTTTTTCTCTCTGCAAAGTAACGAGAAAGCTTTTTTTATGTTAAGCTTCAGATCTGATACCTGTTACTGCGAGTAATGGTCTCATCATATCTTTCTGCTTTCTTTGATTTTTAAGCAGCCATTGTCACACAAGCTCTGCTCTCTCTCTCTCTCTCTCTCTAGTTCAATATTCTAACTTTGGAGTAAGTAAGTGAGGAGAAGCAAAATTCGGTGAAATGCTTGAGATTGGAAGCCCTACGAGTCTCTGTTTCCGTACAAACACTACGTGTAATGCTCTACTTCGAGAGCTTCAGGTTTTTCTTCGACCACTCTCTTCTTCTTCTTCTCTGTTTCTTGGGAATTTAGGGTTTCTTGATAAAGATGCTTCACAGACAAACTCTGTGTTTTTTCCTACGAAAGGGGAAAAATGGTCAATATAGATAAAGTCTTCTCCTTTTTCGGCCTCTATAGGTTTAAGGGTTACTGTGAATTTTGTCCCTCTTTCTGGAATTTCTTAGAGTTTCTGTCTTTAACCTTTACTTCTACAAGTATCTGTAACGAATCTGATTTTGATGGTTCAATGGCAAATTTGTTCTTGGTATGGAACAGAAAATATGGGTTGATATAGGTGAGAGTGATGCCGAGAAAGACCGGATGCTAATGGAATTGGAGAAGGAATGTCTCGAAATCTACAGAAGAAAAGTCGATGAGGCTGCAAACTCTAAAGCACAGCTTCATCAATCAGTTGTATCAATTGAAGCTGAAATTGCTTCTTTAATGGCTGCTCTTGGAGTCTTAAACATCCATTCACCAGTATGAGCAAGTCTACCTAGTTTCTGACTATTGCCTTTTATCTTGGAAACAAAAAGTTTCTGATTTTTTGTTTGAAAAATGTGTTTTTTTTTGTTGTTACTGCAGATCAAAGCAGAGAAAGGTTCAAAATCATTGAAAGAAAAGCTTGCCGCTGTGACGCCTCTGCTTGAGGATTTGAGATTGCAAAAGGATGAAAGAATGAAGCAATTTGTCAACATAAAGGCACAAATTGAGAAGATGAGCAGCGAAATCTCTGGTTACAGTGACCAACTCAACAACGTGATGCTTGGTTCGTTGAATTTCGATGAACAAGACTTGACTATTCGGAAACTTAACGAGTATCAAACACGTCTAAGCTCGCTTCAGAAGGAGAAGGTGAGGAAGTTTTCATGAAGATCTAAGAAAACGAACAAGTGTGTACATCAATACGCTCCTTACTTACTCATTTTGTTGTTGTTTTTATGCAGTCCGATCGTTTGAACAAGGTTTTGGATTATGTGAATGAGGTGCACACTCTATGCGGTGTTCTTGGAGTTGACTTTGGTCAAACTGTTAGTGAGGTTCATCCGAGCTTACATAGGACTAACCACGAACAGTCTACAAACATTAGCGATAATACATTGGATGGTCTACAACACATGATTCAAAAGCTGAAAAACGAAAGGAGAGTCCGCTTTCAAAAGGTAGATAAACATTCTGCAATGCTATTCTTCTCTATTGTAGTTGATAACCAATTTGATGATTAGCATTGTTACCTTTCATTTTGCAGTTAAAGGATATAGTGGGGTCACTTTTCGAGTTATGGAATCTAATGGACACAGCTCAGGAAGAGAGAATGATATTTGCAAGAGTTAGTTATGTTGTAAGATCATCTGAATCTGATATCACCGAGCCAAGCATCCTTTCTTCTGAAACAATTGAACAGGTTATACGACAAAAACCCTTTTCTTTTTACCAACTTTAAATGCTATTAATCTCATTCAGGATCTCTGAGTTCTTGTTTTCGCCTTCTACATTAGGTGTCTGCAGAAGTAGACCGTTTCAATAAGCTGAAATCTAGCAGAATGAAGGAGCTTGTGATGAAAAGAAGGTCTGAGTTAGAGAATCTTTGCAGATTGGCTCACATTGAACCCGACACAAGCACATCACTTGAGAAATCAACTGCTTTGATTGATTCTGGTGAAGATTGATAGAGTTTATCTTCTTCTCAGAAATATGAGTAGCTGATTTTCTTGCTTCAACCTGTATTAAGAAAGTTTTCCTCATTTTTCTTCAGGATTAGTGGACCCTTCAGAGCTTCTTGCTAACATCGAAATGCAGATAAACAAAATCAAAGACGAGGCACAGAGTCGGAAAGAAATAATCGATAGAATTGACCGCTGGCTATCTGCGTGCGAAGAGGAAAACTGGCTAGAAGAATACAATCAGGTGAACTGAGAAATTTAAATTCCCTGAAAAATCTGGCAAATGGGTTTGTTGAAGGATGTATTGAGAAATTCCTTTTTTTTTGGTTTCAGGATGAGAACCGGTATAGTGCTGGAAGAGGTGGACATGTAAACCTAAAGCACGCAGAACGAGCTCGGGTTACAGTAAACAAGATTCCATGTATGTTGGTGTCTCTTTCCGTTAAAGATTCAGATGAGTTCTTTAGCTTATTATTATTCCTTGGTTTTTTGTTTTCTGCAGCAATGGTTGACAATCTCATCAAGAAAACGCTTTTATGGGAGGACGAAACACAGAACTCATTCCTATATGATGGTGTAAGTTAAAGTACCTTTTAAGGTAGACACATTTTACAATCCAAAGCTCTCTCCTTTGATTATGGTTACTGGTTTCCTCCAGGTTCGACTGGTCTCCATACTTGAAGATTATAAACTGACGAGGAAACAACAAGAAGAGGAAAAGAAACGATACCGGGTTTGTCAAAATGATCTCTTTTATATTATAACCCTTTAAGATTTGTAATATGGGATGCATGCTAAAACGAACTTGTCATTTCCTCTGCAGGATCAAAAGAAGATGCAGGAGCTGTTATTAAACCGGAGGGAATCCATTTATGGATCAAAACCAAGTCCAAGAAGAAGCAACAGCATAAAAAAGCCCAACGGGTACAATGGGAATGTATCGGTGCCTCCTACGCCTCGCAGAAACTCAGCGGGAGCAACAAATACCGACAGTATGTGTATGACCCCAAGATCTTACTCGGGTAATCATCGCCAAAACGGATATTTCAAGGAAGTGAGGAGACTCTCTACAAGTACAGCTCCTCTAAACTGTGTGGCTATACCAAAGGAAGATTCTGTCTCTACATACACTTCGGTTTGCGGCTCTGAACCAGATTCACCGTTACAAAACTGAGTCTCATGTGGTCCGGTTAACTGTATAGTTGAAGCATATGATGAACTCGAAATGGAGTAGGAGTTGGGAAATAGAGATGAATGTAATCAAAAGGAGGAGTTACTGATCCAGATCTAAGCAATTGTAGACAAATTAGTGGTCGTATGTGTTACTTTTGTGACTGAGTTTAGGATAATAGAAGAGTAGAAAAATGATGGATGTTATGTTCTTAAAGTAGCTTCAAGATTGTCTTTTAATTTCATTTTTTTGGGTGTGTTGTTCAATTTGTGTGAATGTGTGTGTGTATATATGATATATGAATATATGATGTTGTTCGTTTGATTGAAGGAAGTTAAACACATGAGCTGGTTCGACCAAAAAAAAAAACAAAAAACACATGAGCTGGAGAAATGCATTAAAAAAAAAAAAAAAAAAAAAAAAAAAAACCAAAAAATGTAAAAGTATAAAATAACCCTGTCTAAAATTAAACAATTTACATCAAACTACCCCTAAATATATATTCGACACAAAACCCCTAATAACTCCTAAATATTCCGGTCGATTCTCTCCGAAGCTCGAAAAATTCCTCGAAGCTCTTCGGTTGTGAGTAATCATTTAAGGTCGCTCTTCTTCTTCTTCTTTAGTCTTGAACGATCTTCACTATCTTTCACAGTTTAGAGGTTTTCAGACCCTCTCCGGTTATTTTAATCTCAATGCAATTCAATATGGAAAAGAACAACAATTCACATATATAATTGACCTAATGAGCTTTCTCAAATAAGTTGTTATTGGGCTTTAAATGCCAACAAAAACCAATAACCCTTCGTGGGGCCCATATATAAGTAGAGATGTTCATCTTCTGTAAAATTAGTTTCTTTTCGGTCAACAAATGAATCTATGATGTATTCAAAATTTTAACTATATGAGTTTATGATTAAATAACAATTTTATATAATTTGTTTTAAAATGATTAATTTCTAAAAAAGAACTATAACAATTTTTCTTGACTTTGATGACATTATTATAATATTTAATAACAAATCTCAATATAATTAGAAATACAATATTGTGTTATTTTCCGTAACTAATTGTCTTTTCATTATTTGATTACAAAAATTCAAAATTAGGTTATGTAGTGCTAACTAATGATTAGTTGTCCTTTTGTAAATCTTCTTTATAATGTTTTAAGTGTAAAAAACAAATAGTATGTCTTTATTGTTATCAGTTATCACTGTCCATCGTCGTTAACGTTATTAGTCCTTTATTCAACTACTTAGAAAATTACAAATATTCGGATTGGTGAAACAGTAATGACCATAAATAAAATGTCAGCTAGTTGTCTTGTCAAAACTCAAAACCCACCGACGCAAAAGGAAGAATAATAAAGACAATTAAGGACTGAAGGCAGTAGTTAAGGACACCTCAAAGGACTGAATCAAACAGGATAAAACACTAGTAATAGTAAAAAGTTATTCCATTAAAATAAGAGATTAAGGATGACAAGAGGAACAACACAAGGGGTGAAAATGTAATGGAACTAAATTATACTACTATCAATTAAGGGTTTAACTAATTAGTGATAAAACTTTTTGTTATTGTTAACCCAAGTCTTAAAAAGATAGCGAGAAACACCAATCCCTTCGCAGAAGACTCTTATCTCTTCTCTAATCGCTCTCTTATCCTTCAACGTCCATCCCAGCTTCACCGCGTAATCTCTCATCGCCTCCCTTTGCTCCGCCGTGAACTTCGACTTCCTCCGCCGCTTCACCGTCATCCTCTCTTCCGTCGAAGTCTCCTCTGTGTCCTCCTCCTCCTCCTCCTCCTCTTCCCTCTCTTCCGCCGCTTTCCATTTCAGCCTCGCGAGCTGCTTCACGCGCCTCAAGCTCGTGAAAGGGAACCGCGCGCGAGTAATTTGACCAGAAGATGTGACGTCGATGCGACGGTGGTAGCTCCGGTGACAACCACAGGCGGCGCAGAGATCACCGGTGGCTGGTTGAGAGTACTCGCGGCAGCCATCGACAGCGTAAGAGCCGAGCTTCGCCGCGTGGTTGCGCATGCATTCACTGTAGACACAAGGACTCTGCATCTCTCTTTCTATCTAATTACAAAAAGAGGGGTTTTGATTTTTGAGTAATAATAAATCTGGTTTTAGGCTTTGGTTTGGGTTAAGATATGATGTTGTTTGTGTCAGAAAGAGTTGGGAGTTATAAAAAGGCAAATCTATTGATACAATTACTACCTTGGCTTAAGATTTTGTACTTATATGTTTATTAGGTGTCATAATAAATGTGAAAAACCCACTTTTTGAACTGTTTCACTGGCTTTGCTTTTACAACCAATAATTTTCAAAATTGATTTCATATCTTCAGCTCATGAAGTTGTCATCTACCTTTAATTATTGTTTAGAATCCATGTTTTAAGTAGTGCGGTAAAATGGTTTTGCTAGCTTAGAAAAAAAAATAGTGTAGTTATAAACAGTAACAGATTAGAGAAACCAGTGCTTTAAAAAGTAGTAATTGAAAAAATAATAAGTTTGTTAAGTTTTAGTGGTTTGAAATAGTAATATTAATAAAAAAAATATAAACAAATCTAATAAGTGAAACTATTTTTGTATAGTAATAAAATAAAATATATATTAAGAGTTTAGAGATAATAAGGAATAATATTTTAAAAACTAAACCAAGCAAAAAAAATATATCAAAGTAATAGTAATGAATAACATGAGTTTGGATTGTATGAGAGAGAGGTCACAAAAGTATTCATGATTTTAATGAAAAATAATAAATTTTAAAAGTATCATTGAGAAAAAATCAATAATTTTAGCTAAATAAATGACACTACTAGCAGTTAAAAAGCAAAGATCAAATGGTCTAAACTCTTTTTTGGATCGAAATATGGTCTTAACTTAAGATTTCATTTTAACTAAATAAATGACACTACTAACAGTTAAAAAGCAAATATCAAATGGTCTTAACTTAAGACTCTTAAGCAATTAGATTTCATTTATATATAAAAAAAGGTTTGAAACGCCTTCTTTTTTAGATGTCTAGCAAAACCGCTTAGTTTTTCATGCCATTGTGTGACCCACAAGTTGAATATCTTCGCCGCATGTTTATTGACTACTTTATCGTTTAGCAAACTAAACCGTTTAGATCAAACCAATTACCAATCACACCTTATAATTTAGATTTCCACAATGTACAGAAAAAGTCCATAAACTGACTTCCTCTATATGATATTTTTGTATTCTCAAACCACACATATTAGATACGATGACAACACTAAATTACATCACGACACAATAAACTTCAGTCAATATAATCTAACTTCGTTTCGAGTTAGTCCAAACATATTATACCAACATACACTACATACTCATCAAACCGACCGAATCAAGTCAAGTACCGTTATATAATTAAGTAATGACATAAAACAAAATTAGAAGACTAGAAGAAGATCATTATCGAATAAAGCAACAAGAAAGAGAGGAACCCAAATAAAAAAATCTTTGATTTCTTAATTTTAGCTTATTCTTATCTAATTCGTTTTAATCCAGCAAAGAATTTGACCTCGAAGAAAAACAGAAAAGGGCTTGAAGAATTTATAAAGAGTGAAAGAGACAATTTTTTTTTAAAAAAAAACCTTGAAACGAAGCCGGAGATGAAGCTATGGAAACGAGCCGCCGTATCTCTCAAGGACGGACCTAGTCTCATCGTGGCGGATGACATTCTCACGGCGGCCGTCGTGAAAGCCACGAGCCATGACGAGCTCTCGATCGATACAGAGAGCGCTCTGTTCATCTACAGTCACGTTCGCGCGAACCCCTCGAGCCTCAGGCCTCTCGTAAGCGCCATTTCGTCCCGCGTGAAACGCACGCGCAGCTGGGCGGTAGCTTTGAAAGGCATGATGGTAATGCACGGCTTCTTCCTCTGCAAAACCACGGCGGCGGAATCGATCGGGCGGTTACCGTTCGATCTCTCTGGTTTCGGCGAAGGGAGCTCGCGGATGAGCAGATCCGGTGGGTTTAATCTGTTCGTACGCGCTTATTTCGCGTTTCTCGATAGACGATCGATCCTATTCCACGGTGGGAATCGTCATCGGTACGACGAAGAATCGTCCGTCATGATCCGGCTCGTGATCATCCGTAAGATGCAAATCATAGTGGACTCGTTGATTCGAATCAAACCGTTCGGGGAAAACATGAAGATACCTCTGATTAACGAAGCCATGGAAAACGTAATCAGCGAGATTTTGGAGATCTACGGTTGGATCTGTCGCCGGATCGCCGAAGTGTTACCGAATGTACACTCGAAATCCGGGAAACCGCAGGCAGGCATGGCGCTGAAGATCGTCGCTAAATCCATATCGCAAGGAAAAGAACTCCACAAGTATTTCGAGTTTTGCAGAGATCTCGGAGTCTCAAATGCTCAGGAGGTGCCCAATTTCGTACGAATTCCAGAAGCGGACGTGATACATCTCGATGAACTCGTACGGACGGAGGAAAAAGAAAACCAACTGGAAGCGACGGAGACCGATTCGTGTGAGGATAGTGCGGAGAGAACGAATAATGTAGAAGAAGAAGAAGAGTTTGATGATGATCTGATAACACTTGATCAGAACGAGTACTCACCTCCTCCGAGAGTTGATATTCCAGACTTAATTAGCCTCTAATTATGTTTATTTGCTGTATTAGTTATTTTGGAGTCCAAATTCAAATTAATTTCGTGATTCTAACATCTTATCGTAAAAGGTTGAACACACGTTGATGATTAGTTCTGTATATAGAATTTACGAAACATGTTGATACGATTTGAGTTAGGACCGACTTGCTCTAGTATGGTGATGGTTGGATAATCCTTGACTTCGAAGGATCCACGAAGAGAGATGCTAAGGCGTGAGTAAAATATTCGAAAATCCTTAGGCCCAAACTTGCGATGAACACTTGGAAACGAGGCGGTGGCAACGTTGAAGGGAGAGTCCGAGAATAAGGATGACAAAGCGTGGCCGTAAAGCCGAAGATCTTTGTGCCCCTTACTACGAGAAGAACTCACACGTTCGAACGGATCGATGGCTGCGTCTTAAGAGTCGCGGAATACTCTAAGATAAACCGAAAGGGATTTCTAAAGAATAACCTTCTAAAGAAAGAAAGGAGAGAGTATAAAACTCAAAGGAAATATTATTGATAAAAGATTGAATGTGTTACAATGAGAGGAGATGAGTTTATATAGGAGAAAAGTGATATTAATCACTCTCCTAGGGAAAGACAAAGGTCTTGCATGTAAAGGACATGCAAAGACATGCAAAAATACTTAATTTAAATAAATAAATAAAAGAAAAGTTCAAATTCGAAATTAAAGAGGGAAAAAAATGTGGAGGGAACTCCTTGGCTTCGGTTTTGAATTTGAATTCTCGCCAAGTGATCCCGCGGAATTCTCTCGGGGTCGAACCGCTAGCGGTGTAAGCCGGTTGCCTCGTTAAAACCTCTTTACGGAAAACCCATTTGGGACAAAACCGTAAACAGGAAAAAGAGTACAACACAACTCACACAACGGTCGGCCGTCAAGGTGTATCCGTGAAAGAGATGGTGTTGAAGACGGGTTGAAGAAGTTGTCCGTTCTCGACCCGTACGCCCGATAGTACTGTCCGTACGCCGTCCGCTAACTTCCTCGTTTGGGATCGGGTGATGGATCCGTCCGGTATGGTCAAAGCCTCGACCGGATCTTCATCTTTTGCTGCTTCCTTGACCATGATCGTATCACATCAACAAAATGTACGCGATCACAAATCAATTTGAAATAAGTGAAAATATCAGCTAAGGAGAACATCAACGACATGGTACAAATAATTATTTGCACAATTACTGATAATTTGAAAAATAAAAACATTTAATTAAAAGAATATCTGTTACATGAGCTTACAAGTCAGTAAAATGTTTATAAAGATAACAAAAGGAAACAAAAAAAAAAAGTACGAAAAAAAGACTTCGCTGCAGATTTTCTCAGTCACCTTTTTCCTCGGACAAACAAACAAACAAACAAACAGACTCCAGCAAAACAAAGCAAACGTATGAGAAAAAGAAGGAAATCTGCTTCCAAACCCTAAAACGAAGATGGTTACCTGAAAACAGAATCGAACTCAGATTGCAGACTGAATTAAAAAAGGGTCACAGATTTCAGATTTCTTGTATATGTACACGATCATTGAGTGATTCCATCCCGGAAGAGATCAGAAAACCCGCCGGTAATACTCTTCTTTTGCTAATCAAGAAACTAATCATCTGATCGTGACGAACTTGTTGGTCCCATGTCTAGCCCAATGGCTCTTGAGATCAATCGGATTCCCAAAGTTAAACCCATCAGAAGCAAGTCTCTCAAGGACCTTCTTAAACGCGCCTTGACTCATCTTTCTTCCCGAGATCCTCGCTCCACGGCGTTTAGTACTCATCGGTAAAGGATGCATCGATATGTTTGTGGTGCAACAGGCAGATTGCCAACCGCCACATCCCCAACGGTAACATTGCTGAGGAGCTCCAGTGCAAGTGCATATCGGGACAGGTAGACCCGAGATGTCCATGCTCAGTCCGTTAATAACCAAGTCGACACTTTTCTTAGCCGGTTTCACTCGTGAAACATTCGTGTTGTTGTTCTCCTCTTTTGGTTTCCGAGGCTTCTTAGCCTTTGTTGTCGAGCCAGCTTTTGAATTAGGCTTTCTCTTCTTAGTCTGAACAATCTCTTCTTCGCATTTAACCGGGTTTCCCTCGGATTGATGATGATGGTGCAGATTCATCTGCATCGACGGGGCTGATGAAGTTTCGGGAAGGACATTTCCGTAATGAGGAGTGGTTGTTACAGGTAGCATATTGAAGAACTTATCCTTCTGTTGGTTAATCCAATTGTAGCTCATGTGGATAGGAGGCTCCGGGTGGTATGACCCGTTGGACCCGATCATTAAATTCGGGTCTCGACCGGGTAAAAAAGGTTTAGTGTTCCGATCAATGGTTGACATTAGCTGCAAACCGAGATTACCTTTGAATGTAGCAGCCGCTGGTTCGTAGTAACCCCAATTGCGAAACCCATCGTCATCCATTTCAAAGATCTACAAAAAAAAAAAAGACAGATATTTAAAAAGTTCCAAAATCACAAAAGAAACAAACAATCAGAGATTCAGATCCAGAATCAGACAGAACAAGGCCAAGAGTTTCTCAATTTCCTGTTCGAAATGCACAGCAATTAGCCTTTCCTGAATTTAGCAAAAACTCCTAACATTTCTTATATCCAGCAACAATGTAAATCGTTAGATATCATAGGAAAGCAGATCAGATCTTGCAGACACCCAGAAACAAAAAAACATGAAATCCGACGAATTCCCAAAGGAAATTCCAATCGAACATTTATTCCCGAAACCAACATGCAGATCCAATAAGGGTTTCTAGATCTGGGGAATCCAGAGCTAGATCTAAGGAAACGGGACATGAATCAAGGAATTCCACAGCCGAATTCTAAGAAACCAAGATATATATTCCACGGAGAAAAGAATTTGAAAAAAAGCGGGGTACAGTATACAAAAGGTCCCATTGTAATTTCGAAACTGAGAGAAAGAGAGAGAGAGAGACATGTTTAGATGGAAATGAATTAGGAGAGAGAAAACTTACATGAGACGGGGGTTAAACAAACGGCTCTTTAAGGGAATTTTTTTGCCCTTCTGGAGAGAGAGGAGAGAGAAACCTGAGAGAGATTGGGAAAGAGAGAGGAGAGAGAATATAAGAAGATAAGAAAAGAGAGATCTGAAGAAAGGGAAAGGGTTTACTCTTTATTTTAGTGGAACAGAGAACCCTAAAATTACAACATTTCTAATAAAAAATATCTTCTAAAATAAAAACATCCAAAAGGGCTTTTATCTTCTTCTTCTTTTTTCTCCCCGCCTGTGAAGACTATTTATGTGTTTGGTCAGTGTAGGAAACACAAAAAAAGATTTAAGAAAGCCATTTGAGAAGAAGACAAAAAACCAAAGCCCACTCTTCTTTTTGACATCTTCTCAATAACCAATTTTTTTAAAGACTAGAGAGATTATTGAAAAATATTAAGACGAGGAAGATTAAAAAAAAAAAAAATCCAAATCTACTTGACTAGTTTGTGTAGAGCAAGAAAGTTTTGGAAAGTGAAAACGATATATTTCCCCTCATAACAGATTTCTCTCCGGTTTCTATTTTTTCATCTAATCAAAGTTCGAATTTTATTTTCCTACGAAATTAAAGTTCCAAATCTATTTACTCCGGATATCGGTTAATGTTATAAACTGAATAAACCAAATCATAAACCGAATTAAAATCGGATTTCAACCAAAACAAACCCAAAAAACCGACCCGGTAATGACCCGACCGTTCTTATTTTTCTTCACCCGTAATCATCAATCGCACCATAGAAAAAGAAAAAAAAATGTCAGCGTGGTCTCGTTCTTCCAGATTAAACCCAGATTCGATATAATCAATACCATCTTTTTCAGTTTCGTTTCTGGGAAATCATCATCATCATCTCGATTCTTCTTCTTCCAAGAGCAAACCTGAAATCATCGATCTCTCCACTCTCCTGCGATCCTCCACCAATCCGCAATTGTCGTTGTGGTCGACGAACCTCCACCACCTCCGTCGCATTCTCCTCCACCGCCATATCCTCCGCCGCCGTCTCTCTCTCTCCCTTACTCTCATTCGACCTGGTTTTCGATTTTGAAAAGAAAGGGGCCAGATTCCAATTTCAACTGCAATTAGATTCAATTCAGAGATTGATCTTCAGATCGTCGCTGTGGAAGAAGAGATCGAAGATTGTCGCGTGTACCGGAGAATATTTCTTGTCGTTTATGGATTTTCCGGTGAAGATTCTGACCGTTAGATAGATTGTGAAAGACAGAACGATGAAGATCGTGGTTACTACTACAATAGCTTTGGTCGCCAAAACCTCCATTTCTTTTAGTTTTTTGTTTCGAAGATTTTCTTTTTGTTTTTTTCCTTTTTTGGCTGCTTTTTACAATCTTTCCGCTGGGTAAGTCAACCACAAGAGGTAAAAGACAGAGAGATTTTGCGGCTCCACGAAGAAGATGATATCATTGATCTTCAGATCGGGGTTTCCGCTGTTGTCTCCGCCGCCGGTGACGCCTTCTCCTCCGAATCTCAACCCATTGACCACCGCCGACTCGCCGCTGCTCCGTCGCCTCCGCCGCGGAGGAAGAAGAAGAAATTGTTCTTAATCGTGTGCTTGGCCACTTCAAAATTTTATTGATGATCTTTGGATTTATCTATTTAAAGTACTCTAAATCGTGATCTAAATCAATTTTTATGTTTTGTTGAATCCAATCGTGATCTAAATTCCTTTTGTCATTTGAAGAAATAGAATTAAGGAAGAAGAAGAAACTGAATCGAGTTGAAGAAATTGATTTTGGTTGGGTCGGGTCGAATTTCAGTTGGGTCGGGTTGAAATTAGGTTAATTTAGGTTTTCTTTGGTTTTAATTTGGTTAACAGTTAATTGGTACACAGTAAACCGACCGACTTAAATCGTGGTTTGTGAGGAAATAGATTTCAAACTTTGAGTTACGAGAAAATAGGTTTTTAACTTCGATTCGGGAAGAAATATGTTTTTAACAGTAATTCGGTGGGAAAATAAAACTAGACTTAAACTTCAGAGGATCTGTTATTATATGAAATTTACCGGGTAAATAGATAGTTTAACCTTTTGGAAATGTATAACTGTATATTCTGTGTTTCCAATGTGAGAAACCTTTAAAATCTCGTTTGAATCTCATATTTTTTTATACATATTGCCATTACTCATAGTCAGAGCTTGTCCCTCACAACACTCCATTCCTGTTTTCTCTAAACAACTTGAATTGGAAATTTGGAATCACTGATTCTCAAAGTTATCAAACAGATTCAAATAGAATATATTGCAAAATCGATCATCACTAGATTCACTACCTTCGATAAATTTATAATCTTGGTAGGATATTACGCATCAATAGATCCTGCTACACTGCTCAAATCAGCCCTCTTCTCAATCGGGCTACTCATCATCTTAGGACTCTTTCTCTTGTTGGACTTGCTTCTCTCTGCAGAACAAACAGGGCTACATTGCCTCAACAACTTGCAATTTTCTTTATCCAACTCCCTGTTTTGCTCGCACACAAATTCTACTTCTTGCTCGGCTTTAGCGAGATTCAAGATGAGGCATTCTTTTTCCTTCTCAATCTTCTTCACCATTGAAACTAGAGAAACAACTTTCTGCGTTGATGCGTTGAGTTGATCCCATTTGCCCAGCAAAGTTTGACAAGATTGGTCTTGAATGTTTGCCTCCAAGAAGACACGCCCAATTACAGTTTCGTCTTTGCTAACAAATGATCCCAAAACTGAATCAAGCAAAAGAACTTCCTCTAACGACGTGAATTTGTCAGATTCCACTCGACGCTTCACTACATCAGACATTTTTCTCACTTCTTCCTCCAATTCCCGAACCCTAGATTCTGCTTCTCTAGCCCTCTCGTCCGATTCGTTCCCGAAATCCATCAGTGCTTCACGATCTTGATGATAAAGGAAGCCTTCTCTTTCCCACTTCTTACACTAGTTCACCAAATCCTCGCACTCACCTGCCAATTTCTGATTCTCTTCAACGAATTTCTTCAACGCCTGCGCATTCATACTCGCTTCGGATCTAACGAGGTCGATTACTTGGTCTTTCTCTCTCAATCTGGAAACCAGTGACAAATACTGTTCACGGAGACGACGCTGAGATTCTTCCGCCGTACAGAGTTTCTTCTGGAGAGCGTCCATGGAGATCGGAATCCCCAAAGAGTGATCGATAGTCTCTTTGATATAGTCCTCGACATCTCGCGAGAGATCCAAAAGAAAACTCAAAATCAACAAGAAAGCGCACAGAAAGTCCGTTCGCTGAAGAATTCTAGGGTTCCTATCTGTAATTCAAAATTGAAGAGGTTCTATTTGCTCGATGAACCTTTTTATTCTTGGGCCGATATTTTTAGCCCATGGAATTATCTCCATATATAAAATCTTTAATTCGATCTTCTAATTGGATCCAGTTTCTTAAATTTAATATTAATATATTTATTGTGCAGGAGAGCTGAAGAGATAAGGGAAAATAAGAGCTTTGACATTTTATTAGATACAAAGAAACTCGAATAAAACAGTGCAAAGGTATTTTCGTCTTTTACATTACGTAAAATATATGGAAAAAGGTACAAGTAATTTAATTTCTGTGCCCAAAATAAAGAGAGAAGAAGAGAGACTCACTCACCTAGAGTTAAAAACCCTAATGAGAAGAGATGCTTTTTTTAGAAAATAATCAGACATTGTCTTGTGTCTCTCTTCTTTCTAAGCAACCTATCTCTTTATCTTCTTTGTTCTAGCAAAATTCGTGAGGCAGAAGAAGAAGAAGAAGAAAACCAACGTAGGAAGATTGGTGTAAAGACTTCTTACTCGCATTTGATCGACCGATAAATGTGACGAACGAAGAGGAGAGCTGCGTGGAAGCCCACAGTCCCAAGCATTAAGAAGAATCCGTAGCAAATGCAAGCCATGTATCCGAAGAAAAACGATGTTTGCATAAAACCCGACATGTCTGATCGCGCGTAGTAATAGTATAAGCAGTACGCGTAGATAAACAAACCGGTCGATCCACCGCATAGGAATGATCTACAAATAATTTTTTTATGGAATCAGTCTCAGGTTCTAATGACCAGAAAGAAAGAGTAGAGACAATGAACCAGTTTAACGAACCTCCACCACCATTGGTGATCTTCAGCAGCGAGTTGGAAGTAAGTCAAGGCGACGGTTATAAAAGCAGTCACGATGATGAGAATGATGAAGACGATGAAGAGGATGCTGTAGATGGTGTAGATCCGGTGACCCCAGACACTAGCGAAAATGTAGTACAGCTCGATGTAGATGGCACTGAAAGGAAGAAAACCAGCCATGGCCATCTGCGGAACAGCGCTTCTGTACCAAGGGAGTGGGGGAATCTCACGGGGATATTTGGTTGTGCGGCACGGTGCTTGGAACTCTGCTTTGCTGTTTTTACCCGCAATACCACCTAGAACGAGTAAAGGCGACGTGACTAGAGTCCATATTAGAACAATTACCACAATGGTTCCAAAGGGTAATGCTGCGGTTGCAGTGTAGGTGATCGCTACGGTGTTAAGGAAGCAAAAGGTTAAAAATAAAGGCCCACAGAAGAGACATCCAGTGAGTAACAAGTTTCTCACCTGCAATAGTAATAAGGTGAAAAAATGAATAGTTGTTTAGTTGTGATTGAAGATGAGTTGATAAAGGGTTTTATGTGTAAATATTTTACCCAGCTTTTTCCTTCAAGTTGGCAGTAGAAAGAGGCGGATGTGTATCCAGCGATTCCAGAAGTTAGAGCGTAAATGACCACCAAAGCGGTAAAGAGTGCTCCTCGGTTGTATGGATAGAACACTCCAACAAGAGCAAGCATGAAAATGAATATGGTGCTGATGGAGTGGAGGAAAAGGAAAGCTACTGTCAGTGAAAGAAATGCAGATATGCACAAAAGTTATCTGGATGGAAAAATACTCGTGTTATTAGAGACTTACAGAGTGAACAATTGGGTGCCACTACCGAGTGATGCGGCAAATAAAGAATTGTGTGTTGGGAACCGAAACACATCACCATGAATGTACTTCCATCCAGTTTCTTCTTGATCATCAGCAGCCTCCTCGTCTTGTGCATACCTTTCATGTGTGGGAAAGAAGTTCAGCTGAGATAAGGAAGTGTAATATAGTCGATGGTGAGGTGTGGCGAGTAACTTAAAACTTACTTCATGAAATCATTCTTGAGGACTCGCATCAAGATAGTTGCAAGGAATCCAGTCAACAAAAGGACAGTGACACAGGAGTTTATGATGGAGAACCAGTGGATTTCCAAGTGATGTGGAAGAGAAGAAGACATAGAGTATTTCTCCATCCTTTTCTCAAAAGGAGTCTCGGTTTCCTTCCACTTCACAGTGTACATAAACTCTGCATCAACTTCCTTGTCCTCAGTGAGATCGACAAGCGAATGAGGATCCATTCTGGCACTAATTTCGATCACACGGTCTTTGTTGTATAGAATCTCAAATTGGATGTGCTTGTACAGGAAATATTTGTATTCACTCGGATCAGATTTGATATCCTTGTCAACCTTTCCAATGAATCCCCAGATAGGCAGATCATCATAGTACATCTGGAAGTAGTAGTCCTTCTCAACAGCCTTTCGGAACTGTTTGACGTCTTCCTTACTAAGCTTCTTTTTGCAGTATACTTCAGACTCTTTTTCATCTCTGAAGTTGAGCTTGTATGGAGCGCTAACAAGCCGATCACCATTCAGAACCTCACCAAGAGCTTCTTTCTTCTCTTTTACACCCTCTACAAACCAAAATCAATGTGATCAGGAAAAAAACAAACAAGATCACAACATACAGACATTGTCCTACAGATTATACCATCCAGGATTAAAAAAAAAACACCAAATTGGAAATTGGGAAATGTGAAATATGAAAGGTAAAAACTTTGGGCTATTTCAGTTGCAGCAATGTCCAATTTCTACCTATACAAATGAAATAGGGAGTTAATCAAATTTCTGACTTAATCCACAACATACGGGGAAAACAAAGCAGCGCATAGCTTACAGATAAAATAACTGCAACGAAGAATGCATATACAGTAACACAAATCGTTGTGATCGATCTAGTAAGATATATGCATACCTGGGACACAGAAGGGAAGATCAAAATACCGATACGTCTCACTGCAATCATCGTCGAACAAAACCAATATCAGTCATATAGTATTCATTATTCAAATCTAAGGATAGATCCATCACACACGAAAACACTGCAAATGTACTTTTCTTTCGCTCCCTGGATTTTACATTACATTACACACTTTGCAGTGTACTCGAATTTTAATGTATCGATGGTCAATTCAACAGCAACAGATTCATTGCAATCGCAACTTTACATCAATCGCATGTGTAAGCAACAATACAATCTCAGATCTGAAGTTCAGATCTAGAAAAAAAGTTACCAAATCTGACACGCCAGTAGAATAAGATATTCTTTACCTTGGGTTGTGAAATGGGCCGACCTTGTTGGCGTAGAGAGGTACGGTGTCTCCTTCCTTGAAATGGTGGTCTGATGCGTCGGATCTGACATAGCCGGCGCCGGAGAAGATGAGAGCTCCGACAAAGAGGAGCAGCATCGTCGGTGTCCTCATTGCGTTTTCTCCACAAATCGTGAGATCTGAGTTTGTTTTTCTTTATTTCGGAGAAAGAAAAATGGTGGAAACAACGACAATATTTATATACCAGACTTCAATCAAACTCGAGTCAGCTCTACTTTTTTCCCTGTGTATTTTCTTGAGAAAAATAAACTCTTTAAAAAAGGTTAAAATAGTAATATACATAAAACTATATTCTCTCAAAAGTACATAAATGCGTAAACTTGGTAAACTTATTAAGCATATGCAAATTATATAGAGATATATATATATATATATATTTTTTTTTTTGCTAAGATATATATAGAGATATATATCGAATATGTTATTTATTTATTTTATCTAGGACTCATTTTCCGCAAAACATTAATTATTCATCATTAAAATTCGGACGCAATTTGAACATGTTCAATTACACGACAACACTCAAAGCATTTTCCAATATATAGGCAGTGGGCGAATTTATTTATTCCGCCAAACCTATTTTTAATTAATAAGTAAATAAATCTTTTATTTTTTTTGGTAAGAGAGTAAGTAAATAAATCTTGTTGTGTCAACATGCATTTATCTAAACTGTTTTAAATCGTAAGTATTAAATGTCGTCGTAAGTATTTTTATATATTGTATGGAAGATGAAGGATGACGGTTGATGTTAGATTATACAATCTTAATTTTGTTGCAATTCTCAGTACGAGTCAAATAATCAGTTCCTTTTTAATTATACGTGCGTTTTACATATATCGATTGCTTGCATGATCCCTTCGCACGTCATGATAGAATCATAGAAACTCATTAAACAATTTCAAACATTCGTTCATAAATACACAACGTGCATCGTTTTATGCTGCATGAATAATTCAAGGGATATCCGTCCCGCAATTAACGGAGCAAAAGCAAAAGCGCGATTTCTCTGTCTTTTTTCTCTTTCCGAAAGCTCCTCCGCCGCTGGTCATGGCTTCTTTGCCACTAGCGCCAGATGGCCCTGTTTCTCTTTCACAGTCTTCTACGGACCTTTCCTCCTCGAAAAAAGCTTCTTGGACCTCCATCCTCCTCGACAAACCTGACCTGCATTCGATCGGTTCTCCACCCTGTGAGATTGTCGATGGTGTTGCCAAGGCAACGATGCCTGACGAAGTTCTGTCTAACGCTCAGGTGGACGAGCTATATAGTGGGCTACTTTATTGGTGACGCTCCACATATTGGGAAAGTCCACGCAACAGTAAATTGGCTTTGGACATCGCAAGAGAAAGTTTTCAAAATCGATGTTCAGTTCATAAACTCTAAGACGGTTCTCTTCAGAATCGAAGATGGACATATGAGAAGTCGAGTTCTCAGGAGACGGTTCTGGCACATAGCTGATGTACCGCTAGTTGTCCATGAATGGAATCCGAGAACATCGGCAACAAAGCCAGCCCTCTCCTCTATGCCAATTTGGGTGGATCTTCACGACGTTACATATTTCCTATACTCTGAGAAAGGTCTGATGTTCTTGGGAAATCTGTTTGGAGCTTCGCAAAAGCTTCATCCAAACACGAGAGATGTATCCACTTAGATGTAGTTCGTATTCTAGTGGTGGTGAACTTGGAAAAGCCTTTACCGGAGAAGATTTGTCTGAACAAGATATTATCATTCGCATCAGCTACCCTTGGTTACCTCCCCGATGCACTAAGTGTAACCATTGGGGCCATTCAGAGAAAGAACGTAATCAAATGAGAAAAGGAGGGGTGGTAAACGCTGAGAATAGTGCTAACCAAGTCCAAATCTTCTAAAAAAAGAACTCGGAAGATGTCCCAGTGCAAAATCCTCGGGATGAGGAGGGGAACAATTCGCTGGTGGTCTCATTCAACGCAGAACCTTCGAAACAAGTGAATGAGGGAATACAAGCGAGTGAAACAGGGGATGCAAAGGAATCGCTTCCATCGTCTGAAAACGCTTGGATTACGGTTATAAGAAATGGGAAAGGATCTCCTTCGAAACCTCTTAAGGAGCAGAACTTAGATAACAACTTTTTGCAGACTAAGGCGAAAGAAACGGAATCAACATCTCCCTCTCGTTTCAACATTCTCTCGAATATCTCAGAACACTACAAGAAAACAGTCGATGACCAACGAAAATTTACATCGAATTTTGGCCGTCGAGGTTACGACGACATTACGACGACATTTTATTTCGATGTAATTTCGTTGTAAATTTTTGTCGTCGTAATATCGTCGTAACTGGACGTCGACATTACGACAATATTACGACGATTGTTTACATCGTCGTAACATCGATGTAAGTTTACATCGATGTTACGACGAGTTATATTCGATGTACATTACAACGAGTTTACGTCGAATGTGTCTAGGTAGGTGAACACGTTTTTAAGTAGGTTCACCTAATTATTTACATCTCATATATTCGTCGTAAATCCGTCGTGTAGGCGATGTAAAGTCGTTGTAAATTATGTTTCGATGTAAATTCGATGTAAATTTCCGATGTAAATCCGTTGGTAATTCTGAAAAATTTATATAAATACAACCTACAATTCAAACGAAAGTTATATATAAAAAAAAACAATCACTTATCCAAAAAAAACATTTCAAAAACTCTATATACGAACTACGAAGATGGATGTATACGCAAAAGGAGGGAGCGTTGACGAAAGAATTCAAAGAGGGGCTTGAAATATTCATGTATCAGGCCAGAAATATGCAAACAACCATTGAAAGCGGTAAGATGTTATGTCCTTGTCGTAAATGCAAGAATACGAGATATATTTTTATTGAGACGGTGTGGAAGCATTTACTAAATAGAGGGTTTATGCCGCAATATTATGTTTGGTATCAACATGGAAAATGTTTTGAAAAGAGTACTACTGATCAAGCTGATTGTAGTAGTAATTATCAAGGTCGTGTAGATTTTGATCAGGGTAGTAGTTATCATCATGGTCATGAACATCAATTTGATCAGCAATGTCAAGATCATGATAGGATGCATGAAATGGTCAATGATGCATTTTATGAAACAAATGTTGATAATAGTGTTGAAGAACCCAATGTAGATGCGAAACGATTTTATGATATGCTAGTCGATGCAAATCAGCCACTCTACGATGGATATAGAGAAGGTCAGTCTAAATTGTCGTTAGCAGCTAGGATGATGACAATTAAAACTGATCATAACTTAGCTGATGATGATGGTGGTGTGGGAAGAACTTTTGCAGTAGAGGGTGTCCCAGACATCTTCTCACCAATCGGTCATCTTGATGAAAAGTGAAGGAAGTTTGATGGTCTAACGAGAATGACAGGCATAACGCACATACGTACATCCTCCTAAATTGCGAGGAAGTGGAACCTTGCGAGAGGTAACGTGACTATTAAATTATCCACTACTAATTTATTATATATATAGATAAAGGTGTTATAATTAATTTCAATATATATATATGTATTTTGCAGTTTATTTGTTAGTCATGTACGAGAATGCATTGAAAGCGTTTCAGATTATGAAATAGACAATCGTTAAGATCGTCACTTTGCTAAGTGGTTGAAGACGCAAGTAAGTTTATGTAATAAAAAAATTTCATTAAGTATATCGATGCTCGATCTAACATGCACACTTCTCGATGTGCCTTTTTCAATTCATAGGTGGATCATGGCGACCCCGCATATCCAATATGGTTTCATGAGTTACTACAAGGCCCCCTCGGGAAGATAACGACTGCACTCATGTATTTCACCCGTGGTTATGTGTTTCATACATACAAGTACGGCGTTCATCGGGCAACTACCAACTACGAAGTACGTGTTAGGGGTGAAATAGATTTTTATGGGGTGTTGCAGGAAATAATCGAAGTGGAGTACCCCGACTTGGTTAGTATGAAATGTGTTCTCTTCAAATGTGATTGGTTCGATCCAACAGTCGGTCCAGGGGTGCGAATTAACAAATTTGGTGTGGTCGACGTCAACAAAGCACGGC
The DNA here is from genome assembly GCA_002933915.1 of Eutrema heterophyllum. Taxonomy (NCBI): domain Eukaryota; kingdom Viridiplantae; phylum Streptophyta; class Magnoliopsida; order Brassicales; family Brassicaceae; genus Eutrema; species Eutrema heterophyllum. Next base: position 833,355 of record PKMM01000679.1, read on the forward strand.
GATACAACAAGTTTGAACCATTTATCCTAGCATCACAAGCAGAACAAGTAACATTCGTTCCATATCCGCGAGTTAGAACCACTGGGCCCACATGGTTATCGGTTATTAAAATAGCTCCAAGGGGTCAAATTGTTGGTGTTGACGATCTTCTAATGCAACAAGAATCTTGTTGTGACATTACAGAGCTAGAGATTACTGAGAACGTTATGTTAATTGATCCCCGCAACCGGGAACTTGAATATCTACCTGACGACACAGAAGAAGAAGGCGATTCCGATGAGTTTGATGAGATGAGTAACGATGATTCTCAACCTGAAGATGATGAACCTAATGAAGGTGATGAACCGAGCGGAGATGATGATTATGACTGATTTATATATGTAATTGCTCTTATTTTAATTTTTATAATAAAACTTGAAAATTATGGGCGGAGATTTATCGCGGCAAATCACCGGAGATAATCGGAGATGGGATTGTAAGGATTCCCACATGACGAATATTAACCAAACCCTGGAATCTTATGGTTTGGGTAATATTAGACTTGCGGGAGTCCTTTCGATCCCATCTCCGGTTATCTCTGATTATCAACATTACGACGGATTTACGACGATTGAAGACACAATCGTCATAAACTCGTCGTAATATTTTAACTATTTAATTCAAATTTCCGTTTTAATAGGATGGTATCGTGTTAATTCAAATTCAAATATTACGACGAGGTTACGACGAATCCGTCGTAATTTTGATGGTAATTTACGACGCATTTACGACGGATCGTGTTACGACGAATATGTCTTAAATCGTCGTAATATCGTCGTAATAATTAATAGGCTTTATGGTTTAGGATTTAGGGTTTATGGTTGAGTATAGGTTATAAATGTTTAGTTTTGCATCAATTATATTGTTTTACATAAGTTCTCGATTCGTTGTTTGACGTAATACAAAAATTATTAACAATTTATACAGGCCCGGCCCGTAGTGTTGCTTAACCTAAAGCAAAAAAAAATTTGTTGCCTAGGAAATGAAAAATTAACATGGAAATTTTTTTTTGCTGCCTAAACTTAAAAAAAAAATTATGCGCCTAAAGCACTTGCTTTATGAGCTTTAGGTCAGGGTCGGCCCTGAATTTATACTTCATGCATGTTAGGAAGAAACTTATACAATGAATGTTATAGAGTATTAAGGGGAGATAAGGAAATTTGCCATATGTCAGATTCAATCGTCATTATTGATTGTATTAGGTACAATAAAAAGTTTTTGATGTACAAATATACTTCGTTAATACAAGACGGATATGTGTGTTAGGGTTTAAAGTTTAGGGTTTACATTTCTAATATTACGACGAAATTCCGACGGATCCGTCGTAATATCAATGGTAAATTACGACGATTTTACGACAGATCCGTCGTAACCCGAAATTAATTTTTCCGTGTGGAGTGAAAATTTCATGCGTTGGGAAATTTTTCTAATTGGTTTACTATTCGGTTTCGTGGTTTACGACGATCCGTCGTAAAGCCGTTGTAATGTACCATCAAAATTACGACGGCCACAAAATCTATATATACGCGAGCCCAGATTTTTCCCTCACAACTCACAATCTCCTTCTCTCTCTACCGAATTCCGGAGCTTACTCTCTCTAAGGTAATTTTTTTGTTGTTTTATAAATAAATTAGATTAGTATTTATGATTGTTAATAGTAGATAGGATTTGAATTATTAGATAGAATTTGAATTAGATAAGATTGGAATTAGATTGGATTATATTTTTGACAGTCGTTACTTTTTTTTAGATATGGGGCCACGTAGAAATTAATATCGCGCATTTATGGGTGGCGAGTCAGAACCGAGTGTTAATTCGGATGGCATGTCATCGTCTGCCACACCGTATGTGGTTCCGGACTCTGAGCCCGCCCCACAGGCGCCTCCGCCACCGCTAGCTGCTCCTGCACCTCGACTCGCTTTGATATATGCTGGATTGACGGTCGAGGACATTTTGCGGTCGTCGGGTCATGATCGGTTACCCCGGTTAGATCCGCTCCGCCCGACTTTTGCATCACAGCCTACTTCGAGGAGCCTCACCGCAATTGGTCAGCTGTCCCGGGCGACGTGGTTGATACGTGGTCCAAGGTTTCGCGGTACGTAATTTAATTGTTTTAATTTTTTTTTAATAATTATTTAATTTTATTTAATCGTTTCTAATTGTTTTCTTGTTTTTATAGCAAAAATGGCATTGGGATGTTGCGATCAACGAGACGGTGAAGACGAAGTTTAAGGCGAAGGCAAAGTTCTGGCTCAACAATACCGTCTCCGATTGGAAGCTGAAGTGGGAGGTTAAGGGCGATGAGGCGAAGCCCCCGTACATGCCTTCCAAAGTTTGGAACGGCTTGAAGACACACTGGATGGATCCGCATTCGCAGCAAGTGGCTGGTAAGTGTTCGGCTTCTCGGAACACTATCGATCCAGACGGTCGTCCGGCGATGTTGCCACATACTTCGGGTCAAACGTCATTTGCGGGAAGGCGTCTTCAAATGGTATGATTTTTTTTCTAATAATTGTTTTTTCCTGCTTTTGTAATCAATTAAATTTAATCTTTAACCGTTTATTTTTTCCGAATGTCATTTGTTTAGGCAAACGGAGGCGAACTTCCTCCGATGACTCGAGTTTTTGAGGAAACTCACAAAAAGAAAGACGGTTCTTTTGTGGATCCTCGAGCGGAGTAGGTCTACAATGACGTGCAGGCACGGATCGAGGAGCCTCAAACTCAGCTCTCGCAGCAGCTATCACCTGGTGGTAGCTCGGTCCAGTCCAATGCGGCTTTGACTACAGCCCAGATGGACGAGATATATGAAGAGGTAATAATAATCATATTAATTTTTACGGAATTATTTCATATTCCATTTATTAATTTTAACGTTTTTTTTTAAGGTTGCCCTGAAGAAAAAGGGCAGAGTTTTAGGGATGGGATCGATTAGAGGTAGTTATGTTGCCTCGGCTTCCGCACATCGTCCAACCAACGATCCGGTTGGGTTGAGGAACGAGTTGAACACCGCCTATTCCGAGATCAACACTTTACGGGCGAAGCAAGTGGAATCCGATCAGAAGATCCTTGGATTAGGTAAGACGATCCAAGGATACGATTCTCTATTCGAGCTTCTTGCTGTGGATAATCCCGCATTGGCGTAGGCCCTGAGAGCGCAGCAAGCATCGACATCGGGACCGAGGGATGAAGATCAGGATCCGGATCCGCTCGAGGACAAGCGAGCGGAATTATTGCATAGAACCGACGAGGAACTTTTTNATTTAAAATAATTATTTATTTAAAATTATCATCGATAAATCGTCGTAAACTCGTCGTAAACAATCCCTCGTAAACTCGTCGTACACCATCCGTTGTCAATTCGTCGTAAATCATATGTCGTAAATTCGTCGTAACATCGTCGTACACCATCCGTCGTATAGTCGTCGTAACACCTCAGTGGTATAATCGTCGTAATTTCGTCGTAATATTACGACGAATGTTTTACGACGCTTTTACGACGATTTATATACATCCCAGATTTTACGACGATTAGGGTTTAACGACGAACGATTTACGACGAATTGGCAATCGTCGCTAAATTATTCCAAACCCTGTTTTACATCGATTCTGTCAGTTGTAAAATGGCTGTTTTCTTGTAGTGGAAGAAGAGGATGAAGAGGAGGAAGGTGAAATTCCAATTTATACTACGATTATGGCTGAAGAGGAAAGCTCATCGGAAGAAAAACCTCTTCCAAACCTCAAAGCAAAAAACAAAGCGATAGCTGGACTTAGAGGAAAGACGAAGCCTGCAAAGAATCAATCATCTTCAAGACAAGCACAAACAAGTTCACAACAAAATACATCAAGAAAGTCCTCCTCACGGAGGGCCTAATGATTATGGCTTCTTTCTTTGCGTGGTTTCAATAAATTGCGCAAACATGATGCTGTTCGAACTTGGATTAACGCTACAAAACCTATTTTCGGCTGTTTTTTGGAAACTCGTGTGCAAGAAGGAAAGGCACCTGATATTATTCATAGTACTTTTGCTGGATGGAACTCAGTTACAAATTACGACTATCATCGCCTTGGAAGGATCTGGCTGGTTTGGTCTTCATCGGTCATCGCAAACGTCCTATATAAAAGTCCACAAATAATATCAGCCTGGATTTCGTTACCAACGGGTGAAGAATTCTTACTCTTGTGCATCTATGCATCAAATTTTAGAAGAGACATAGCACTTAACTTTCTTCCATCGGATGGTACAGATTAGGCGAGTAAAGAATATTATGCGGAGACTAATAACAGAGGATGGAATAACGCTTTCAGATCCGGAGGCTATTAAGGATGCTGACGTTCACCATTTCAAAACCTTTCTCCAATCCCAGCCTCAACAACAATCTCAGATAAATGGAAATCTATCGGACATCATCTCTTATCGTTGCTCTCAAGAACTCGTTGATTTGTTGATCAGCCCAATATCGGAAGAGGATATTAAGAATACTCTCAAGTCTATGCCTTCTAATAAAACTCCAGGGCCTGACGGATTCACAAAAGAGTTTTACCTTGCTGCTTGGTCTATTATTGGTCCAGATATTGTCGTCGGTGTCCAATCTTTCTTCACAAACGGGTTTATGCCTCATGGGGTAAATGCAACCACTCTCACTTATTCCGAAGGTCACGGATGCTTGTCGAATAAAAGACCATAGGCCCATAGCATGTTGCAATATTCTTTATAAGATCATCTCCAAGCTGCTTGCAAGACGTCTAAAGCTAATTTTACCGGAAGCAATCAAATCGGCTCAAAGCGCTTTCATTCCGGGTCGTCTTCTCCTCAAAAATGTCCTGCTAGCGACTGAGCTTGTGAAAGACTATCATAAGAATAACATCTCCACTTGTTGCACGCTCAAATTGGACATTGCAAAAGCTTTCAATTCTATCAGATGGGATTTCATCTTGGAATCTCTCCGCGCTATGGGTGTTCCAACTTTGTTTATCTCTTGGATCCAAGGTTGCATAACGACTCCTTACTTCTCCGTCTGCGTTAATGGAACAATTGAAGGATTTTTTCCAAGCTCTAGGGGTCTCCGTCAAGGCTGCTCTCTCTCACTGTACTTGTTTGTCATTGCTATAAATGTCCTCTCCATTCGCCTAACTAATGCGGCGATTTCAGGCAATATTGGTTTCCATCCAAATTGTAGTGATTTACATTTAAATCATCTAAACTTTGCTGACGATATGGTGATTTTTATGGACGGTACAGTGGAGTCCCTTCAAGCATCGATGGAAGTGTTAACAGATTTTTCCAATGAATCATGTCTTGCTATAAATGCTGCTAAATCTTCCCTCTATATGGCTGGTAGGACCTCATCGTCTCTTCAGGAACTGGCTGGAAATTTGGGCATCCCGATTGAACAGCTTCCAATACGCTATTTAGGCCTCCCACTCACTACTAAAAGTATGAAGCGAATTGACTATGAGCCTCTTATTGACAAAATCTGTTGTTGTTTGGTGAGTTGGTCAGCTAAATCTCTCTCTTTCGCGGGTCGACTTCAACTTATTCAATCCGTTATTATGAGCATCACTAATTTTTGGATCGGAGTCTTCCGTTTGCTTAAACGTTGCTACACAACCATTGAAAGCTTGTGCTCCGCCTTCCTTTGGTCTGGTTCTCCGCACACAACGACGAGAGCAAAAGTTGCTTGGGAAGAGGTTTGTTCTCCGAAGACAGAGGGAGGGTTGGGACTTAGAAGAATGCCTGAGGTTGCTCAGGTTTTCTCGCAGAAGCTAATTTGGAGATTATTCACAAATGCAGGATCTCTATGGGTGGCGTGGACACGCCATTATTTGCTACGCAACACTTCTTTCTGGGACGTAAAGGAAAATGGAAGGGGTTCTTGGATTTGGAAGAAATTACTTTGTCTTCGTCCTTTAGCATATGACTTTCTCAAATCTGAGAAAAAAATGGAAAATCAACCTTCTTCTGGTTCGACAATTGGATTAACATGGGAAAGTTTATAGAAGTTTTGGGTGATGCGGGTACTCGAATACTAGGTGTTCAGCGTCAAGCTATCGTAGCGGATGTTAGAGATGAAGATGGTTGGAGCTTACGTCGTCGCGCTCGAGGAACACGGACGGAGGATTTGATTAGGCGTATTCATGCTGTATAACCTCCAGCTAGCCCTCTTGGTCCGGATACTCATCTTTGGCGGCAAGGAAATGGCGACTATAAGCATCATTTCTCAACAAGGAAAACATGGGATCAGCTTCGAAGTCACAAACAACGTGTCAACTGGTATAAAATAATTTGGTTTGGTCAGGCAACACCGCGTCACGCTTTCATCTCCTGGCTCGCGATTCTGGATAGACTTGCTACATGAGTACGAATGCGCATTTGGAACATTTACCAGCCATGTTTGCTATGTGGTGAAACAAATGAATCTTGTGATCATCTTTTCGCTTGCTCTTATTCGTATACAGTTTGGACGATGCTCTGCTCAAATATTTTGGGTAATCGTATTAATCCAGATTGGTTTAAAACTATCAACTCTCTCACTCGGAATAGGCTGAGCAAGATGGACAATCTTCTGGCGGAATTGACCTTTCAAGCAGCAATCTATGGAATCTGACGTGAACGGAACAGAAGACGCCACTCCCGACCGGCAAACACTCCACTTCTTTTAGCTAGATCCGTTGACACTTACCTTCGGAATCGACTGTCTAATCTTAACACTGGCCTAGATGCTACACCAAACGCCCTGTTTCAAAGATGGACTTCAGCCTGCAGTCTTCCTTCTCGTTGAGGCATATCTGAGTTAAAGCTTTGTCATTCAGTGCGCTCTGTTTTCATGTCCTCCGTGTTCGTGTTTTTAAGTGTGTTGTTTTTAGAACTATAATCTATGGATAAAAGCTTTGTCATTCAAACTTGGTCAATCAAGGCTAAAACTCTGTATTTTTTCTTTTGTTGATTAATACGATTTCACATTTCAACAAAAAATAATAATAATAATAATTCAAGGTTTTCCATTTTATAAGAACCGGCCAGTGGCATTGAGAAATTACAATGTACATTGTCTACTTTTCTAAGGGATCAGTATAATGAAACCGTACAAGTGATATCATATGTTGGAACTTGGAAGTTGGAACATATATAAACGGTTTAGTGCCAACAAGCCAGTCAACAATATATTTGCTAATTCCAACAGATATACATCATATACTTTCGAAAAAGAAATTTGCCAACAAGCTTTATGAAAGTGGAACAAATTAACAAAAAAAATGACACTGGTTAGGGTGATTCGAGTTTTATATTTGATGATTTGATTTTGTCAAAATACGTACCTTTCATCTGAACCGGGAAATTAACTTGGCTAAATCAGTAAGAATTTAGTTATAAATTCATATCTAAGAAAGCAGAAAACCAAATCAAAATGTATATGTTCCTCAGTTTTGTTCAAATTAAATATATAATTTGATAGAAAACTAGACTGAACCGAAACTAAAACCTGTCAAACCAATCCAGACTAGTAGATTCAATCCAGTTTAGTTGTTTTGTACTTCTTTCTGAAACCTCATATAAACCGTACAAAAACCGGTATGGAAATACTATCAAACAAACCAAAATCGGTTCGGTCTCTATTAGATATGGTATTTTGGTTCCCTAAAATAATCTCGGTTAGATTGTTTTTGTTTTGTTTCCATAAGGCACAAAAATGTATCATTAACCCGTAATAAAATAAAGATTATGTTCATGGCTCTTTTTGTCTATCCCAGTAAAAAATCGTTAATCTTCTGCTTCTTGCAACGGAGATGACGAGTATAATCGACGCGGCGGTGCCGTACATGTCACCGGAGAAAGCAACTTCGTCTTCTTCGTATTCCGTCGAGAGCGATTCGGGTCCTGTGGACGCTGTTATCTTCGCTGGAATTTCGCTGGTTCTCGGCACAGCCTGCAGACAATTGTTTAATGGCACCAGAGTTCCGTACACCGTCGTTCTCCTCGTCATCGGCATTGTTCTCGGATCTCTAGGTTTGATATATATGCTCTTTTATCCTTCTATCTGATGATTTTCCTTCAAATTTCCGAGAAACCTGAAGCCGACGTGAGAAATTGAGTTTCCTCATGCGTGGATTTTGAATTGACAAGTGTTTTCAATTCGTTGCTGCTTGTTTGTTTCCAATATCAATAGCTCAGTTTCAATTTCGTGGAAGGTTAGGAAAGATGTCTGTAGTTGAATTTGGATTTGCTTGTTTTGCAGAATATGGAACTAATCATAACCTTGGGAAGATCGGCCATGGAATTCGTATCTGTAAGCTTTTAGATTACGAGCTGTAAATAATGGCAATTCAGAATATTTGCAGCAGCAATGAAATGACCCTGGCGCTTTTTTTTTTTACAGGGAATGATATTAACTCTGACCTACTTTTGGCCGTTTTTCTCCCTGCTCTTCTTTTCGAGAGCTCATTCTCCATGGATGTGCACCAGATCAAGGTTTTTCTATCTTCTATGTGGCGTTTAAATTTCCTTAAGTCTGTGCTTTGAGCTACTTCTTTGTGTTTCTGGCTCTTGCTATTGATTGTCTACATCATTTGCAGAGATGTCTTGGACAAATGGTTCTGCTTGCTGCCCCTGGAGTTTTAATTTCCACATTTTGTATTGGATCTCTTTTGAAGGTATGAGTTAGATATGTACATGCAGACCGTGAACCATTAGTGACTATCTATTAAGCTGTAATTGTCTTCTGCTCTTGTAGCTCACTTTTCCATATAACTGGGACTGGAAAACATCATTGTTGCTTGGAGGACTTTTAGGTGCTACCGACCCCGTGGCTGTTGTTGCTCTGCTAAAAGAGCTTGGTGCTAGTAAGAAGCTGACCACTATAATTGACGGGGAATCCCTGATGAATGACGGGTAATCATGTCAAACTTTTCCAATCATTTAAACTCTTATGTTTAGCATCAGGGTGATTATATGTCATAATTGTCTTATGAATTCAGGGTATCAGTTGTAGTCTTTCAGTTATTCTTCAGGATGGTGATGGGGGATAACTCTGATTGGGGTTCCATAATCAAATTTCTTGCTCAAAACTCATTTGGAGCGTATGAATTCTTTTTCCCTTTGTTAGTGACATTGTGTGTCAGTGCCTTTTTTTCTCAGATTATGTTGTTTGGTTCTTTTTTTTTAGTGTAGGCATTGGTCTAGCTTTTGGCATTGCATCAGTTCTTTGGCTTAGATTCGTGTTCAATGACACTGTGGTTCAGATCACTGTATGCTCTTTTCCACACCTTAATATCCAACAATGCGAGAATCCTAGATCTCTAGAAAACCTGAGAGTTTTCTACCATGTACAGGCTCAAGAGTGGGCTGGGGTTTCTGGAATTTTGACTGTGATGACTTTGGGGATGTAAGTGATGGTGAATTATCCCTTCTTTGTTTTGTTATTGTATTAAAAAGTCATTTTTTGGTATAATAATTGTAATAGGTTTTTCGCTGCATCTGCAAGGACAGCATTTAAGGGTGACAGTCACCAGAGCTTGCATCACTTTTGGTATTTTACAACTCAGAGTTCTTTTGTTCATCAATCATCATATGTAAGGAAAATATTTACATGTATAATGTGTATATGACTGTCCTCTTAATTTTGTAGGGAAATGGTCGCTTATATTGCAAACACATTAGTCTTTATACTCAGGTACGAAGTATCTGGAAAGATTCAAAAACAGAAAGTTGCTCAAATAATTTGCTAAGAAAAAACAATTATATGTTCTCTATCCGTTCTCCAGCACAAATCTTGTTTATTGCAGTCAAGGTTTTAGCCGATTGATAGAATTACATTGCATTTGTTTCTCTTGTGAATTGCAGTGGTGTTATTATCGCTGAAGGCGTTCTTAGCGGTCGAAAGTCTCTTACGAAGGTGCCCCTTCACGTCTGATGTTCGGAATTTTGGTTTTTGTTCTGTTTTTAGACTATATAAACAGAGGTTTTCCCCTAGAGTTTATTTCTAACTGTCATGATTATTTTGACTTTGGAGAAGATGACGTGATCAGCATTTATTTCCTGATATCATTCCCGCATTAGCTTTGTTTTTTTACATATATTGGGTCTAAGGAACATTTATGACTCATTAGTTACTTCTCAGGAAACTCGTGGGGCTACCGAAATATAATGATTATATTTGCTTCTTTGATTTGTGTTTTTCTTTTGGCAAAAACGAATATTGGAGTATACAAAGTGTGAAATGATGAACACCGCGTTAAATGCTTTTGAAAATCTAGGAGATGACGAGGAGCTTGGATCTGCTGACTGGCAAACAGTTATAAGACATTTCTAGTTTGAAAGATTTAGAAGTTAATCCTCGCAATGGGTATGAAGCAGGAAATCTTGACCCTATGAATATAATGGACATACGTATACGCTCTTAAATGGTATTTCACCATGCGTATTCAAATCTTCTGGTTGTCATATTATTGTCGCTCCAAAACTAGCTATTGATTCGAGACTCTTTCTTGTATCAGGTGTCCAGGCAGCTTACTGGGAGATGCTTGATGATGGGAGAATAACACAGAGTACTTCCAATGTTTTGATGAAATCAGTAGAAGAGGCACTAGACCTTGTTTCTACAGAGTCTTTATGCGATTGGAGAGGTTCAAAAACGTGTGTTCATTTCCCAAATTACTACAAGTTTCTTCAATCAAGAATTATTCCCCGCAAGTTGGTCACTTATTTAATCGTTGAAAGACTGGAATCTGCTTGTTACATTTCCTCTGCATTTCTCCGTGCCCATAGGATTGCGCGACAACAATTGCATGACTTTCTAGGTATACATCTCGCTGTTTTGTTATATCTCAATGTTAATATTTGTTAATACTCTGCATAACATTTCAGAAATAAAGACTAAAATTTTATCTTTACCTATCTGATGTGAGCCCCAAATGAAAACCTTTGCTCCATCATTTACTCTTAGTCATATTTTTTACCTTTACGCAGGGAACAGTAACATTGCTTCTACTGTAATGAACGTGAGTGAGGTGGAAGGAGAGGAAGCAAAACAGTTCTTGGAACATGTCCGTGATTCATTTCCTCAGGTTTGAAACCATATATTTTTCTTGAAACCCTTGCGAGGATTGATTTGTATGCTCCTAATACAATTAACTTGTGGGCGTCCAGGTTTTGAGTGTCTTGAAAACAAGACAAGTAACACATTATGTGCTGAATCATCTAAATGGTTATATCAAAAACCTTGGGAAGGTTGGGCTGTTAGAAGGAAAAGAGGTTTCTCATCTTCATGATGCTGTCCAGGTACCCACTAATTCTAGATTCTTTGTTCTTAATGTTTTTGCCAGATACTTGCTTATCTCTCTTTCTCTTACTCTTCAGTCTGACTTGAAGAAGCTCCTGAGAAATCCTCCTTTACTAAAACTTCCAAATGATTTGATCGCCACCAATCCTTTACTGAGAGCTTTATGAGCAATGTGGCTCAAGCTTCAAGGAGTTTTGCTATGGACGAGAGTCGGATTCATGAACCTCTCGTGTCGGCTCATGATTCAAGTAACTAAGACTCTAGGTATTCTTGTCAGAATCAAGTCGAGGAGGAGACTCAGATTCAGGACCGAGTCAGGAACTCGTTCGTGTACTTTTGTACATGTTTTGTAATTTCAGGATCGAGTTCATAAACTCGTTGGTATAGTTTTACTTGTAGAGAAAATGTTTGAAGGAAAATTGTAAAATAATTTGGTGAGTGTCTCTACCGTAGCAAATCAATCATTTGTATAAGTTCATTTTAGAATCTTTCTACCGAGATCGACCAACCACGTCATCCCAAATCACAAAGATCCAATTAGTTTATCAAAGTAGAGGTTATTTTTTGGTTTGAAATCCACCTCAATTCCAATAAATACTTCCGAAAGAGTAGTTGAGAGAGAAAAAAAAATATATATTGACAAATATTTTCCCTTAAAACTCACATTAATTTAAATACTAATGATTATGAAAGCAAACAGTATATCATTTCTACTTTATTGAATGATATGGTTATTCGCGGTTCTTTTTATTTAATTTGTTAATCATAGATAAATATATGAAACAACATCATCTACAGGCAAAAGAAAAAAAGAAAGAAATAGATTTCCAAGCTCTCTGGTTTAAATCTGAAAAGGGGAAAAAATATTAATAATAACAAAACGCAAACCCGGTCGCTACCTAAGCCAAAAAAACGCGTTAACTTGGTACCAAAGAAAGAAATTCTAGGACCACTTCAAACTCTGAACAGTAAAAATAAACCTATATTGATCACTTAAATATGTGCGACAAATATAGATCCCAAAAATATAAAAATTTCCAAATGATAAATGAATTTGCAAAGAAGCAGAAAATAAGAACGAGCCAACGCGTCTTGAGGATCTTCACGCGGTCTTGCGTCTCTCCAACGCTTCACTATATTAGATTCACGTCGGCAGTACCAGCTTGCAGACACCATCATCATCTCTAACACTAAACCGAAATAAACCGGGCGAGAGAAAGAAATGGGTGAAAGTGAAGCTTGTCTAGTCCCAAAGAGAGGAGAAGTCCTCAGAAGAGTCCTGAGAGTTGTTTTCTTTTCTCGTCTTTGTTTCTCTTCCCGGAAAAATAGACAGTCTTGTCTCCGATAATCTTCTTTGGTCACACCTTCTCTTGAAATCATCAAGCATTAGAGAACCTTTTTTTATATATACTAGATTAGGTACAAACCAAACCCAAATAAGGATGAAATGAAACCCAATTCTCTTTTTCTTTTTCAACTTGTTTCTTGACAAAGAGTCAAAGACCACAGGATACAGTACGGTTTCAGAGGGGATTTCAAAACGTTGTAGTAGCTCATGTATAAGTCAATTTGCTTTTGTGGCTTACTTTTTCTGTAGTGTTTCGGAAATTTCAGCAGAGAAATTCAAAAGTCTCTGTTTTATTTTTATATTTGTCATGTAGTTCCAAAGATTCCCCATCTGTTGTAATGTTGTTTAATACAATCTTACGTTTTTAATGACTAAAATGAAATGAGCAAGATTGGTACATTTGCTAAAGCAAGAGCTTGATTATGAGAGCCTTATGGTCGGGTGATTAGCATGAAAAGTTTCAAGCAGTTTCGCTATCTCATGTGTGAGATTCCAATAGTAATATCTCATCTACTAAGTAGTAAGTATTACAAAGTCAAAGACGAATAAATTCGAATGAATCAAATCTCATGGAGGGGGAAATCTTTTGAATGCAGATAGATTGACGTCGTATTTTATCCAAAGCAAAACTATTTGCAAAGAAACTATGAGTTTCAAACAAAACCTAAAGCGTTTTTTTTTAGATCCCTCATTGCGTACCTGTGCGATGATGAGACAATGGACATCAACGAATAAGGCAAAGAAGCATCCTCGAACCTACAGAGAAGAGACACCAAACTGCACTAAAAAGCTTAACCATAGTAAGAACACACACAGCGACAAAGGCAAAAACATCACATATATAAAGAAGAGATTGGTTTTTTTTTTCAAGATTACAGAGCCAAAACGTTGCTTCAGAACTAGCTGCAAATCCAAAACAAACTCAAGTCAGTAGTAATCATTCTTCTTCATCTAAAACTCCATACAGAGATGTGATGAGCCAAGAGTCAAGATGTGCGAATGAAAGAGAGCGCAGTACAAGATAGTTTTGGCCACCAATTTAAAACATCTATTAGAGAAGAATAGAGAGATTAAAAAAGCAGGATCCCTGCATCCACCAGTCGTCTCTCTATCTCTTTCTCCCGCCACGTTCTCTCAAAGACAGTGTTAACGTTTCTCCTGCTCCAACATTGTAATGTGCAAGTGACATGTTGTCCTTCAAGAACCCGGCTTTTCCACTTAACTTCTGTTTGTTTGCTGGAATTTGTATTTCCCCAGCTATTTTCTCCTTCAAACTTCCCACGTTTTCGGATAACGACTGCACTGTGATCTCAATGACTTGCCCGTCATCCACGTTTGGAACAGAGACCCTGATCGTAGCAGAACCCTGCATACGTAGAAAACAATATATGTAGTAAGATACAACTCAGATGAAAGAAAAAGAAGAATAAAAAAATGACTGAATAGTTTATAGAAAACATTACCGGATGCTGAGCAAGAAACTGTTCTTCTGGAACAAGAGCTGACTCGTCGAACTTCTGTCTCTTTGGCTCTGGCTCCTCAGGAAGAGGCGGTGGTGCCTCCTCGGGTGGTGGAGGAGGAGGCATCCCAGGCATAGGTGGTGGTTGCATCATCCCCATTGAAGGCGGTTGAAGCTGACCATAAGGTCTAGGAACTTGAAGATGAGCAAACTGTGATCCCGGTGGAGGCGGCACAGGCATACCAGGCTGCATTTGTGGTGGTCGGTTCATCATCATCGACGGGTGTCCAGGTGGCCCGGGCATTGAGAGCTGGTGTTGTGGATGCATGGGTTGCATCATTGGAACACCTAATGGCCTCGGTGCACCTGGGTACTGAACAGAAGGAGGAGGGCGAGGGAGGTTCAAGGCGAGATTAGGAGGTGGTGGCAATGGCCGGACAGTTGGGACACCTGGTCGAGGAGGAGGAAGAGCAGCCGGACCAGGGAAGCTATTGGGATCTCCATAAATGCCATCACCTTGCTCCTCTCCGTTAGCGTTCTGAGTCAAGGCTTGGTTTGCCGTGCGACCGATACTTCCAGTGTGACCATCCCATATTACTTGCTTTGGCTGCTCATCTTTCTTCTTCTCAATCTCTGCTTTTACAGCATTTGAGACTTCTTCTTCAGTTGTTCCAAAGATATCAGGACGCAGGCGGGCCAATCCGACTATGTTTTTAGCAATCTCATCATCTTGAGCAAGAGTGGTCTCACGAATCTTAGCAAACATCCGATCCTTCTGCTCTTTGAACTTAGGATCGATAAGCGAAATCCGCATGTGCTCAGACATCTCGTTAATGGGAATCAGCTCGCCCGTAATTGGAGATATAACAACTTTAGTAGGATCTCTCTCTGTCGGGGTCCTATCTTCTGGCCTCTTCCAGTTCTTAACAATTCTCATAGGTGCTTCTTCATTTTCTATTTTTATAGAGCCTCCATTCTCTTCCAGGTTCGCTGCTCTCATTCCTTCTGCAACAAGCTTAACTTCTTCTTCATCCATTTCCATTTCGACTTCCTTTCCAGGCTCAACAATTTCATCCTCTTCCATCGCTGATACTTTGCTCCTCCTTATAACTTCCTCAAGTGTCATAGGTGGTGGCAACTCTTCATCCTCCTCATCAGCAAAATCTATCGATTCAACAACCACAAAATCATGCCAATCAATCATAGCCATCTGCACTCTCTCCTGCTCTTTCTCGTCCTCTTCTTTCTTCCTCTGCTGCTCCTGAGAACGATCCCATTCCAGACGGTGCAAACAACGCTCTAGAACGGTAGTAAAATTAGCAACACTCTTTCTCAGATTCTCTTTCAAATCTTCGGGAGGCTTTAATACATCAAAATATGCATCAACCAGAGTAGTGAAAAAAGGGAACATGCTATGAGTTGGCTTCATAAAGTGAAACTGAGGATTGTTATTCTCTTTACTCTGCAATCCGTTTAAGAACGATTTCCCATTCCGTGCCACAAACTGCGCTGTGAGCTTAATAATATCAAGCTCCTCGCTTGTGATCCCTTCAGGAAGTCTAACTGTATACTTCTCAGGTTCCGGAGCTTCTAGAGGCTTAGGAGGAACCCTAAATTGAGCCTGATGGTCGGGTTGTGCCTCACCCGCTTCACCCTCATCAGCAGCAGCATCGAGTCGAAGATCTGTACCATCTGAGTCAGTAGGCTGGGCTCCATCTTGATTCTGAGCACGGTACTCAGTGAGCTTGTGCTGGTAAAAGGCATGATAAGGATCTGAGCTGCTCAAAAAGTTGAATTTAGCATTCTTGGCATTGCTAGCTATAATCCTCTTCTCAAACTCCAACCCGTTTTTGGAAACAAACTGAGCCGTTTTCTCGACAATAGTTCTGATATCTGGAGGTGGGTGAATGATTCCGATAGTCTTCGTGTGAGTCGCTACAGATTCCGGAGCGCTGTTCTGCTCTGATGACAACTCCCTCTCTTCGATTTCCTGGTCCGTTAATTGCGAAGGAGGAAGTGGACCGAGATTCCCGTCGGCAGGAGGAGCCTCGAGTGGCAGTATCTGCGTCGAACCGAACATTTTCTGCAATCAGGAATTAAACAAAAAAAGAAAACACATTAACATCAGATTCTGATCGAAACGGAAACATCAAAGTTCAGAAATTCCTTTGTGACCTAATTGATTGGTTTAACTCGGCCTTAGAAACTATCAATAGGTCTACGAACGCAGAAATAAATTCGGAAAACCATGAGTATTTCCATTGGAGAAGGCAGAAATCCTGAAAAACCAAGATGCGAGAGAAAGCGATCGATAGGAAGTAAAGAGGAATCGGCGACGCTTAGGGTTTTGGAGAGATATAAGAGACACCGTACCTCAGCCGGTAAGAAACAGCTCCGCCGCGAGAAGTGTCGTGACGTCGAGGAGGAGCAGGGGACGAACCAGTTCGAGATTTAAAGCTTACAAGACGATTTGATGGGAATCGATAGAACTAACAGGTACAAGGTAAAGAAGAAGGTCCTCCTAAAGAATTAAACCGAGCCCTAGGATTTATCATTTGGAAACGAAAGTGTATCTAGCTTTGCAAATGGGCCGTTTTATTGGGCTTAGAAATTCAGCCCATAGTAATTGTTAGACCGCACCCTAGTCCTGTTAAATACTAATTAGTCCCAAATTATAAAATTGACTATTTTTTTGGATTTCTCTATAAATCTATCATTTAAGATAAATTTACATTTCTCCAAATTATTATAGGTCCCACCAAATAAGTGGAAAATTAGCTTAATTCCTCTATAATTTGTTACTCTACATAATAGAAATAGAGCAGTAACACGATGAAAAAAATTAATGGGAAAAAACTTAATTTCATTCATTATTATTCATCATATTCCTCTCACTCACCACCATTTGCACTCTTAGTTTTTGTCTTCAGTGATTAGCGTACCATAATTTGTTTTTAGGAGTGGTTTGTGTATTTAAAATTGATTTCAAAATCCAGTCAATTCTTATGTCATCAGATCACTGGTTTTAATTGTGTATTCATTTTCCCTTTTAAATACTAGTTAAAAACATGGTGTTGATTCAACATTTGATTTTAAATTGAATGTTATCAAATGTTTGAATTCAAATTAAAAAATTTAGAAAATTGGAAAATGTTAAAATTAAATATACGAATGCGCAAATATTATAGTGAATCTTAACCTTTGGAACGGATTATACAATATTAGTTCAATTCCACATGTTTGAATTTAAATTTCACTTGTTTGATTTTTAAATTAGTGAACTCTATAAATATTTTTATTTTACTCTAACGATTAATAAATTTCTTATCATATAAAAAAAAAATCGAGGAAAGATGGAGATTCAAAATATTTTTGTTTGTTCATCACTGTTAATTTTAACCAGGGTCTACCAAAATGGACCCATCCCACTAAGTCAAAAGCAAGAGGAAAAACAATGGTAACGACCAGTAAATTAGTAGTTAATGTTCCATTTAATTTGAACAACTCTATGATCTCTATCAATGACAGCATTAACTATATATTAATTATAATAACCAACAAAAAAAGTTATATTGTTAATTAACCAGTCCACCACGTCAGTTACCACCTGAAAATGTGTTTATTTTCGCACATGCTAAACACTTACTACTAGTACGAGTGCTTGAGGAAACAAACAAAAAAAAGAGCAATGCAACTTTTATTGACTGTGGGCAAATCGAGCGGGGCCTACGACATATCGGGCCCATGAGGACACTAAATCATAAAATAGTTGTTATGTTGGATTTGGTTTCAGTTTAACAAAATATATGTTTATGGTTTAATAGCTTTACATACATTTTGAAATAAAGAGTTATTCAAATTCAAATTTTCTTTTTAAAAAATGATTCACTGTACATCTCATGATTTAAAAATATATATTAGAGTTTTGATGTATTATTTTGAAAACCATTAAAAAAAGTTTGTTAATATCAGCATGTATAGGCTGGTTTATATCCGGTTTAATTATTTTGTGATTTGAGTTTCGGTTTACTTGGTTAAGCAATTGTATATATATGCTTTGTAAACATGTCGTTTGACTTTGACGAGAATAAGAGATTCATTTCACAGATTTCTCGTTTTGTAACAAATTTCTTCTGGTTCAACAACTCTATTATGGTATCAGAGTTCTCACTACAAGAAAACATCAATTTTACAACGGACAGAATCGATGTAAAACAGGATTTGAGACGATTTAGCGACGATTGTCAATTCGTCGTAAATCGTTCGTCGTTAAACCCTAATCGTCATAAAATCTATGACGTATATAAATCGTCATAAATACATAGTAAAACATTCGTCGTAAATTTGTCGTAATATTACGACGATAATACCACTGAGGTGTTACGACGACTATACGACAGATGGTGTACGACGATGTTACGACGGATGATTTACGACGAATTGACGACATATGATTTACGACGAATTGACAACGGATGGTGTACGACGAATTTACGACGGATTGTTTACGACGAGTTTACTACGATTTATCGATAATAATTTTAAATAAATAATAATTTTAAATATATATTAATAAATAATAATTAAAATTAAAAATTTATAAATAATTCTAAAATACAAATTTTAAATATATATTATTAAATAATAATTAAATAATTAAAAAAATTATAAATAATTCTAAAATACAAATTAAAATCCCAAATACAAACTACAATATACTAATTAATACCAAATTTTTCAAAAAGTTTCTCGCCGGTTCTATGCAACAATTCTGGATCCTGATCCTCATTCCTCGGTCTCGATGTTGATGCTTGCTGCGCTCTCAGGGCCTTCGCCAATACGGGATTATCCACAACAAGAAGCTCGAACAGAGAATCGTATCCTTGGATCGTCTTCCCTAATCCAAGGATCTTCTGATCGGATTCCGCTTGCTTCGCCCATAAAGTGTTGATCTCGGAATGGGCGGTGTTCAACTCGTTCCTCAACCCAACTGGATTGTTGGTCGGACGATGTGCGGAAGCCGAGGCAACATAACTATCTCTAATCGATCCCATCCCTAAAACTCTGCCCTTTTTCTTCGGGGCAACCTTAAAAAAAACGTTAAAATTAATAAATTGAATACGAAATAATTCTGTAAAAATTAATATGATTATTATTACCTCTTCATATATCTCGTCTATCTGGGAGGTGGTCAAAGCCGCATTGGACTGGACCGAGCTACCGCCAGGTGATAGCTGCTGAGAGAGCTGAGTTTGACGCTCCTCGATCCGTGCATGCACGTCATTGTAGACATGCTCCGCTCGAGGATCCACAAAAGAACCGTCTTTCTTTTTGTGAGTTTCCTCAAAAACTCGAGTCATCGGAGGAAATTCGCCTCCGTTTACCTAAACAAATGACATTCGGAAAAAATAAACGGTTAAAGATTAAATTTAATTAATTACCAAAGCAGGAAAAAACAATTATTAGAAAAAAAAATCATACCATTTGAAGACGCCTTCCCGCAAATGACGTTTGACCCGAAGTATATGGCAACACCGCCGGACGACCGTCTAGACCGACAGTGTTCCGAGAAACCGAACACTTAGCAGCCACTTGATGCGAATGCGGATCCATCCAGTGTGTCTTCAAGTCGTTCCAAACTTCGGAAGACATGTACGGGGGATTCACCTCATCGCCCTCAACCTCCCACTTCCGCTTCCGATCGGAGACGGTATTGTTGAGCCGGAACTTTAACTTCGCCTTAAACTCCGTCTTCACCGTCTCGTTGATCGCAACATCCCAGTGCCATTTTTGCTATAAAAACAAGAAAACAATTAGAAACGATTAAATAAAATTAAATAATTATTAAAAAACAATTAAAACGATTAAATTACGTACCGCAAAACATTTGAACCACGTATCAACGACGTCGCCCAGAACAGCAAACCAATTGCGGTGAGGCTCCTCGAAGTAGGCTTTGATGGTGTCAGACACACTCCGCCCGACTTTGTTGTCCTCCTTAAACCTGAAATATAAAAATAAAATTATAAGTAAAAAGCAGATATTAATGACAAAAAAAAATTTAGCTTACGTGCCAAAAAGTATCCGGCGGGCGGAGCGGATCTAACCGGGGTAACCGATCATGACCCGGTGACCGCAAAATGTCATCGACCGTCAATCCCGCATATATCAAAGCGGGTCGAGGTGCAAGAGCAGCTGGCGGTGGCGGGGGCGCCTGTGGGGCGGGCTCGGAGTCCAGAACCACAGACGGTGTGGCAGACGATGACGGGCCATCCGAATTAACACTCGGTCCCGACTCACCACCCATAAATGCGCGATAGTGATTCCTACGTGGCCCCATATCTAAGAAAAAGTAACGACTATCAAAAATATAATCCAATCTAATTTCAATCCTATCTAATTCCAATTCTATCTAATAATTCCAATCCTATCTACTATTAACAATCATAAATACTAATCTAATTTATTTATAAAAAAAAAAAATTACCTTAGAGAGAGAAAGCTCCGGAATTCGGTAGAGAGAGAAGGAGATTGTGAGTTGTGAGGGAAAATATGGGCTCGCGTATATATAGATTTTGTGGCCGTCGTAATTTTGATGGTACATTACGACGACTTTACGACGGATCGTCGTAACATCGTCGTAAACCACGAAACCGAATAGTAAATTAATTAGAAAAATTTCCCAACGCGGGAAATTTTCACTCTACGCGGCAAAATTAATTTCGGGTTACGACGGATCCGTCGTAAAATCATCGTAATTTACCATCGATATTACGATGAATCCTTCGTAATTTTGTCGTAATATTAGAAATGTAAACCCTAAACCCTAACACACATATCCGTCTTGTATTAACGAAGTATATTTGTACATCAAAAAAATTTCATTGTACCCAATACAATCAATAATGACGATTGAATCTGACATATAGGAAATTTCCTTATCTCCGCTTAATACTCTATAACATTCATTGTATAAGTTTCTTCCTAACATCCATGAATTATAAATTGTAATCATTTTTGTATTACGTCAAACAACGAATCGAGAACTTATGTAAAACAATATAATTGATGCAAAACCAAACATTTATAACCTATACTCAACCATAAACCATAAACCCTATTAAGTATTACGACGATATTACGACGATTTAAGACATATTCGTCGTAATGTCGTCGTAACACGATCCATCATAAATTCGTCGTAATGTACCATGGAAATTACGACGGATTCGTCGTAACCTCGTCGTAATATTTGAATTTGAATTAACACAATACCATCCTATTAAACCGGAAATTTGAATTAAATGGTTAAAATATTACGACGATTGTGTCTTCGATCGTCGTAATGTTGATAATCGGAGATAACCGTAGATGGGGTCGAAAGGACTCCCGCAGGTCTAATATTACCCAAACCATAAAATTCCAAGGTTTGGTTAATATTCGACATGTGGGAATCTTTACGATCCCATCTCCTATTATCTCCGGTCATATGCCGCGATAAATCTCCGCCCATAATCTTCAAGTTTTATTATAAAAATTAAAATAAGAGCAATTACATATATAAATCAATCAGAATCATCTCTGTTCGGTTCATCATCTTCATTGGGTTCATCATCTTCAGGTTGAGAATCATCGTCACTCTCATCAAACTCATCGGAATCGCCTTCTTCTTTTGTGTCGTCTAGTAGATATTCAAGTTCCCGGTTGCGGGGATCAATTAACAGAACGTTCTCTGTAATCTCTGGCTTTGTAATGTCACATCAAGAATCTTGCTATATTGGAAGATCGTCAACACCAACAATTTTACCCCTTGGAGCTATTTTAATAACCGATAACCATGTGGGCCCAGTGGTTCTAACTCGCAGATATGGAACGAACATTACTTGTTCTGCTTGTGATGCTATGATAAATGGTTCAAACTTGTTGTATCGTCATGCTTTGTTGACGTCGACCACACCAAATTTGTTAATTCGCACCCCTCGACCGACTGTTGGATCGAACCAATCACATTTGAAGAAAACGCATTTCATACTAACCAAGCCGGGGTACTCCACTTCGATTATTTTCTGCAACACCCCATAAAAATCTATTTCACCCCTAACACATACTCCGTAGTTGGTAGTTGCCCGACGAACGCCGTACTTGTATGTATGAAACATGTACCACGGGTGAAATACATGGGTGCAGTCGTTATCTTCCCGAGGGGGGCTTGTAGTAACTCATGAAACCATATTGGATATGCGGGGTCGCCATGATCCACATATAAATTGAAAAAGGCACATCGAGAAGTGTGCATGTTAGATCGAGCATCGATAATTTTTTTATTACGTAAACTTACGTGCGTCTTCAACCACGTAGCAAAGTGACGATCTTTACGATCATTTATTTCATCATCTGAAACGCCTTCAATGCATTCTCGTACCTGACTAACAAATAAACTGCAAAATACATATATATACACATTTATCTATATATATAATAAATTAGTAGTGGATAATTAAATTGTAGTTCGTATATAGACATTTTATAAAAAGTGTTTTTGAAATGTTTTTTTTTGGATAAGTGTTTGTTTTTTTTATATAACTTTCGTTTGAATTGTAGGCTGTATTTATATAAATTTTTAAGAATTACCAACGGATTTACATCAGAAATTTACATCGAATTTACATCGAAACATAATTTACAACTAATTTACATCGCCTATACGATGGATTTACGACAAATATATGAGATGTAAATAATTAGGTGAACCTACTCTAAAACGTGTTCACCTATCTAGACACTTTCGACGTAAACTTGTCGTAATGTACATCGAATATAACTCGTCGTAACATCGATGTAAGTTTACATCGATGTTACGACGATGTAAACAATCGTCGTAATGTCGACGTCCAGTTACGACGATATTACGACAAAAATTTACGATGAAATTAAATCTAAATAAAATGTCGTCATAACCTCGACGTAAATTTACGACGGCCAAAATTCGATGTAAATTTTCGTTGGTAATCGACTGTTTTCTTGTAGTGTATGCTCGTGCGAAATTTGTTGATTTCACCTCGATTTTCTTCTTTTTCTTTGCAATTTCACCGATCAATCGCCTTGATTATCATTGATTGCTCTTTCGCTCAATCAATTTCTGGCAAAAATGGTGAAACAAGGAAGAAAACTGAGAAATTGGAGTACAACACCAGAAGATGGTGAATCTGCTGTTCAGACTCGTTGCGGATCGGGGATTCTAGAAGAACTTGAAGCTGCGATGGAGAAACAACACCATTCTCAACGATCGGAGACATACGGAGGTCCGGGATTGTTGACGAAGAATGTCGAGTCATACGACAACATTCACAGTCCGTTCTTCCTCTACTCTTCCGATCATCCAGGTTTATCAATTGTTGCTCATAGTCTAGACGGAACAAATTACAATAGCTGGTCGATTGCGATGAAAATTAGTCTTGATGCGAAGAACAAGCTTAGTTTCGTCGACGGATCTTTACCGCGACCTTCGGAAAGTGATTCTTGTTCAAAATCTGGAGTAGATGCAATAGTATGGTGAAGTCGTGGATTCTTAACGTTGTGAATAAGAAGATCTATGATAGTATACTCTATTATCATGATGCATTCGAGATGTGGATGATTTGGTCACTAGGTCAAAGTTAATAATCTGCCAAGGAAATATCAGCTTGAACAGGCTGTGATGACTCTCAAGCGAGGTTAACTTAATTTGTCTGCTTATTTCACTAAGAAGAAGACGTTGTGGAAACAACTCTCTAATATAAGGTCTCGGATTGTGAAGAAGTGTGATTGTGATCAGACTAAAGAATTGCTTGAGGAAGCTGAAACAAGACGTATTATCCAGTTCCTTATGGGATTGAATGATGATTTTAACAATATCAGAGGTCAGATACTTAACATGAAGCCTAAACCATAATTGAATGAAATTTACAACATGTTAGATCAAGATGAAAGTCAAAGAGTTGTTGGTTCTGCATCGAGGTTTATGTCTCTTCCTTCTGCTTTTCAGTCTCAAGCTACTGTACAAGATCAGAATAATATCCTGCTGGCACAAGGAAATTCTCATAAACCAAAATGTTCTCATTGCTTTCGTCTTGGCCATACGGTTGATAAATGCTACAAGGTTCATGGTTTCTCACCTGGACATCCGAAGAATAAGAAGAACAATTCTGTTGGGAGTACAAATTTGGTAGCAACAAGTCAAGTTCATTATCATAATGCAGCTTGTTCTGAGGAAGTGAATGACAACATGTCTAAGGATCAACTTCAACAGATGATTTCTTACTTGAGCTCTAAACTTCAGCCTCCAAGCATTAGTTCGTGCCCTGAGAAGGCCATAGCTCCAACTTCAAATTCTGTACCAAATGTCTCACAGATATTCGGTACATTCCTTTCACTCTACAACTATTCTTATTATGACATGTTAACTTCTTCTTTACCTCATGAAATTGAGTTGTCTCTTAGAGCTTGGGTTATAGATTCAGGAGCTAGTCATCATGTTACTCATGAAAGGGATTTGTATACGGTGTATAGGTCTTTAGATATAACTTTTGTCACTTTACCAAATGGTCATACAGTTAGAATAGAGGGTACTGGTCAGATTCAACTCACTGATGCTCTCTCTCTGCATAATGTGTTGTATATTCCTGAATTTAGATTCAATCTGTTAAGTGTTAGTGTGATAACTAAAACTTTGAATTCTAAAGTCAGTTTTACTTCTGATGCATGTTTTATTTAGGCTCTTACTTGGGACTTGATGATTGGTCGAGGTAGTCAAGTTGCCAACTTATATGTTTTGAATCTTGATAAGTCTCTTGTAAATATGTCTTGTACAGAATTTCCAGGTAACTCCATATGTTCTAGTCTTAAAATTGATTCAGTCATATGGCATAAAAGACTTGGTCACCCTTCTATGAGTAGAATTGATTCTATATCTGATGTATTACTGTTACCTAAACAGAAACATAATAAAACATCTGATCATTGTCACATTTGCCATTTATCTAAACAGAAACATATGCCTTTCAAGTCTTTGAATCATATCACCTTTTGACTTGATTCATATTGACACTTGGGGACCATTTTCAGTTCCTATTGTAGATGGTTTTAGATATTTTTTGATAATTGTTGATGATTTTAGTAGAGCCACTTGGATATACTTACTCAAAAAGAAATCAGATGTTTTGACTGTGTTTTCGGGTTTCATACAAATGGTTGAGACTCAATTTAGTATTAAATTTTGTTCAGTTAGATCTGATAATGCACATGAACTGAAATTTACTAAGTTATACTTAACTAAAGGCATTAAAGCATATCATTCATGTCCTGAAACGCCTGAACAGAACTCTGTAGTAGAGAGAAAGCATCAGCACTTGTTGAATGTAGCTAGAGCTCTTATTTTTCAGTTTGGGGTTCCTTTAGAATACTGGGTGATTGTGTCTTAACTGCAGCTTTTCTGATCAATAGGTTACCGTCTCCAGTGATAGCTAATAAGACTCCTTACGAGAAGCTAACATCTAAGGTTCCTGATTATCACTCTCTTAGGGCCTTTGGCTGTCTTTTCTATAGTTCAACATCACCTAAGTCTAGAACTAAGTTTGATCCTAGAGCTAGAGCTTGTATACTCTTAGGATGTCATGTTGGAGCTTGTATACTCTTAGGATATCATGCTGGATACAAAGGTTATAAGCTACTAGATATAGAGGCATACTCAGTTTCTATTTCAAGACATGTCATATTCTATGAGGATATTTTTCCTTTTGCATCTTCTGCCATCTCAAAAGTTACAAAAGCTTTCTTTCCTCATCTTCATTCACATGCACTATACACGGATGAACATCTGCCTCTTGTGCAATCATCCTCTGATACTCATCATCATCCTGATGAGTCATCTTCTTTGATTTTTGTTCCTTTTGAGCTTAAATCAACTAGGCAGAGAAAACTACCTTCCCACTTGCAGGACTTTCATTGCTATACTAATACTCCTACTAAAACTAGTCCTTATCCTATAACAAACTACATTTCTTATTCATATCTATATGAGCCTTTCAGTGCTTTCATTAATATCATTACAAATACACATATACCACAAAAATATTTTGAAGCTCGGAAAGACAAGGTATGAAATGATGCTTGTAGGAAGGAGATTGGTGCTTTTGTGAGAACAAGTACTTGGAGTGTGTGTGACTTACCTCCAGGGAAGATAGCAGTGGGTTGCAAATGGGTATTTACTATCAAATACCATGCGGATGGAAGCATAGAGCGATATAAGGCCAGATTGGTGGCTAAGGGATACACTCAACAAGAGGGAATAGATTTCATTGACACCTTTTATCTTGTTGCAAAAATGGTCACAGTGAAACTGATTCTTTCTCTTGCACCAAAGTTGAAATGGTCCTTACATCAATTGGATATTTTCAATGCTTTCTAAAATGGAGACCTTGATGAAGAAATATATATGAAGCTTCCACCTGGTTATTCTGAAATTCAATAGGAATCAGTCTCTCCAAATGATGTTTGTAGACTTCATAAATCAATTTATGGTCTCAAACAAGCATCACAACAATGGTTCATCAAGTTTTCAACCACATTGGTTAGTTTTGGCTTTGAAAAATGTCATGGAGATCACACTCTGTTTGTGAAGGAATCAAATGGACAGTTTCTGGTGGTTCTCGTGTATGTTGATAACATCTTGATTGCTAGTACAGATGATGATGCGGTGATTGTTTTGAAGCATCAATTGAGTTCTGCCTTTCAGCTACGAGATCTTGGTCCTCCCAAATTCTTCCTTGGGATTGAAATTGCTAGGTCTGCTGAAGGTATCTCTCTCAATCAAAGGAAATATGTTCTGGATCTATTGGCTTCCACTGGTTTTTCATATTGCAAACCATCTTCAATTCCGATGGAGCCTAACCAGAAAATGTCTAAAGATGATGGTCAGTTACTTGAAGACACTAAACAGTATCGGAAGTTGGTAGGGAAACTTCAATACTTGACTATCACCAGGCCTGACATTTCCTTTGATGTTTCTAAACTAGCTCAGTTTTCTTCAGCTCCACGAGATACTCATCTTCAAGCTATTCACAAAGTTTTGAGATACTTGAAAGGTTCCATTGGACAGGGTATGTTCTATGGAACTGAAGCTAACTTTGATCTTCGGGGATTCTCATATTCGGATTGAGGAGCTTGTCCTGACACCAGAAGGTCAGTTACTAGTTATGCAATGTTCATTGGTGACTCCTTGATTTCATGGAAGTCTAAGAAGCAGCAAATAGTGTCTTTAAGTTATGTTGAAGCATAGTACAGGGCTATGTGTATGGCACCTAAGGAACTGATCTGGTTGAGTCAACTTCTCAAGGATCTTCACATTCCCTTCTCACCTCATGCCTATCTCTATTGTGATAATACTGCAGCATTGAACATTGCTAGTAACTCTGTTTTCCATGAGAGAACTAAACACATAGAGTTTAATTGCCATAAGGTGAGAGAAGCGATAGATCAAGGGATCATCAAGACCATGTTTGTACAGACAGACAATCAGCTTACCGATGTGTTGACAAAGGCTCTCTACCCAGCTCCTTTCCGAGAAAACATAAGCAAGATGGGTGTTCATAATCTTTATGCACCTTCATGTTGTTGAGGGGGATATCAACATGTATATGCTGGTTTATATCGGGTTAATTATTTTGTGATTTGAATTTCAGTTTACTTGGTTAAGCATTTGTATATATATATGCTTTGTAAACCTGTCGTTTGACTTTGACGAGAATAAGAGATTCATTTCACAAATTTCTCATTTTGTAACAAACTTCTTCTCGTTCAACAACTCTATTAGTTAACAAAACCATAAAATTTATACGGTTTTCAAATTTGTTATTTCATAACCTTTCTTTCAATTCCAAAATTTACCTACATCTTTTTTAATATGTAATTACGTTCAGTTTGGTCGTATAATATTTTTTGGTTCAAATGAGAAAAACGTATCGAGTTTTCAATGTAAATTATAGTACTACTTTAACAAAGAAAAAGGAAATTCTTGTATGAGTTTTACTGTGATGTTATACATGCAAAAAAATATGTTTGTTTTGATCGATCAGTCCCAATTTCTTTCCTTTTTGTACTTATTATATGGTAAAAATCATCAAGTAATTTGTACATATACATATAGGTAAGAAAGTAATGATTTGTTGCGTTTACAACTATCTTACAAAATTTCATGATAAGGTACTAAATACTATTTGAAAAAAAAAAAAGTACTAAATACTATCTCTCTTTTTTTTTCTACTCTTGCTTTTCAACACATTCTTTTCTTTTCTTTTGCTTTAATCTTTATTACTTATTCTTCTTCACGCTTCGTTTGTTTATTTGTTAGTGTCTACTGAATATTTTCTTATTAAAGGACAAAAGGGTTTGCTAGGGGGAAAAGAGTAAAGAACAAAAAGCACGAACATGCAAAAACTGGAAAACATAATAAATGAAAAGGAAAGAAAATAATTTAAATAATCTGGGTTTTTGTCAATCTAATTTTTTATGATAAGTTTCTAAAATAATTCTTGATTAATTTTTTATACAAATATCCAAAATAATTAAGAAAAAGAACAGAAAATCCATAACTATCTTTTTCATTATATACAACAATAGGTCTAAACAAGTCAGCCAATGATTAATATTGTCTTAGCATCTCGAGTACGCACTATAACGGACCCGTATGTAAGTAATTACATATCTCACCCCTTAGTTCTTATTATAGTGATTGTACCCCTCCCTAATGTTTGTATCTTTGTGAAAGCAACCACTGTTTTGCCTGATAGACCCGGTCCATGTGCAGAGACAGACGGACGGCAGGCAAAGGCTCCAACCGGATGCCGAACCGGCCGAGCCGATGGCATGAGAATCCTCTTATTTATGTCATTTAGGGTTACATCTTCTTCTCGACCACCTGGTTTCACCACTCCAAATGGATACACCACTCTCTTCTTCTCATAATCATTCTTCTCTGTAATGCACATGTGTTATATTAGTATATTATATTTTAAGATTAACGCAATAACTTAGTAGTAGACAACTAAATATAAACGTAAGCAAAAAATACAATCTGATCCCATATAGTGCATTCTTTTCGGAAGGAGCTAAAAGTTACATACTTGAAGTGGACGAAGATGGTTCGGCAGAGTTTTTCGAATGATTTGAAGCGTCTGAACAAATATTGATGGATGAATTTGGAGATTCATCTGCTTAATATATAAGAAAATTAAGTTGAAGATTATGATACACACAACCCTTGGTAAAAAAAAAAAGATTATGAAACACACTTATGTTAATATAGATAAAACGGAATTTTAAATATTTATGGGCAGGTGACAATAATAAAGAAGTAGGTCTCACCTGCAAACTGACTACTCGTGCAACTATAATTCTCAGACAGGCCCCAATTATTCTGCATTATTATATTCCACGATCAACCAAACTAGTTTCACAAGAATTTTTAAAAAAACACATATATTGAACAATTATGTAAAACCTGAGAATTGTCGAAGTGGTTATTATTTGGTTTGTCCTCGGCGTTGAACGAAAGACGTCTCCGTTTGCTTTTCACACTTAACTCGATGAGTGCGTCTTCGAGGTAGCCGGTGGAAACGTCGCCGATAATATTCATCTCCGGCGAATGGAATATATGCTCCGGCGATTCATCAATGTGTCCACATGCATCTACAAGTACAATATTGCATGGCAAAATTCCTCGCATTATTTTATGTAGTAATGTATTTTTTATAAGAAAGCTTCTTGAATTACTAGTACAAATACATTTTTCTTTTTTCTTTTTTTTGATAAAACAAATACATTCATCTTTCAGCAAAAAAATACACTATTTTGTTTGCATGAAGCCACCCTCGTATATATATCATCAAGCCCAACATATATAAATTATATCTATAAACATACATATGTATATTAGTATATACACATGTGTGTGCGTGTGTTTTGTATATACCTAAATTGAAGTTTTGGTTGAAGAGTGATCCAAGGTTATGGAGATCCCAAGTGGTGAGAGGGTAGAAAAGCTCACTCATTTTTTTTTATTATGAAATATTTGTCGATTGATTGTGAATGTGTTGAATTAAGGGTATACCATGGGGCTACCTATTTATATTGGTGGGTTGTGAGTAAAAAGGTTAAAAGAAATTAAAATAAATAAATAGGGGGAAAAGTAAAAGCAGTGAAGAAATTTCGAAGAAGCAAATTTAGTACTCAACACAGTCAACTGTAAAGAAAAAGATAAATAACAATAATGGTTGGATATTGTGTGCCCATCAGGATTAATTTCAAACAAAATAATATAAATTTTTATTGGATTATTCGTGAGATGGTAAAGTTGTCTTTTGACTACACTGTTTCTTATTAATCGATTGTTTTTTAGAAATTTGATTTTTGAATATGACTTCGATATTCAGTCATTACAAATCTACGGTAATTAACACAAAGAGAAAATGATATATTTTTTCCTCCAAAATTTTATATAATAACATATACTTCTGAAGTTAGCCTAGTTTTATTTCTCTACCGAATCAAAGTTGAAAATTTATTTCCCCACTGAATCAAAGTTTAAAACCTATTTCCCCACAGAAATCAAAGTTCGAAATTTATTTCCTCACTAATCACAATTTAAATCAGTTTACGGTATACCAATTAACTGTTAACCAAATTAATACCAATGAAAACCAAAATTAACATAATTTCAACTCCTTAAACCGTTTACAACCCGGTTGAACCCAATAATCCCATGATTACTAAATTCTTTTTTTTATCAACAAATTCTTTTTTTTTGCCCGAGAAAAACATGTGGATGGAATCGGAGTTCCTCCTCCGATACGAATCCGTTCATCGATTTGGGCAGCAAAGTTCCTAAATCAAGACAATTTGGGATTTGGAATCGGAGACAGTTTAGTCATCTGGTTTGGGTTCGATTGTCAAGAGTCAAGACAGTTTTTTTGTGTTTGTTTTTTTTCAATTTTAAAAACCTTGCTTTTAAGTTGGGGATGTTTGGATTTTGAATTTGATTTCGAGAGATTTAATACTACAATTAAAAACCTTCCGCAGATAACGAAGAAAATGGGTAAATCTGATGAGAATAGCCTTGGATTAGTTGGATCAATGAATCTCCAAGGTACCCATAATCGATTATTTTCCTTCTTTGTTTCCCCAAATTGATTTAAAGGAGATTTACATGGTGCAGGCGGAGGAGGAAAGATCATGCCGGCGGCGAATACAGGGCCGACCCGGAGAGCTCTCAGTACCATTAACAAGAACATCATTGAAGCATGAAGCCTGGGTTTCCTTTGGAAGAGTACGGTTTTTTTATCAAGAAATCGCCGAATTGAGACTTGAAGTGAAGCATGAAGCTTGGGTTTCCTTTGGTGAGTAGATTGAACTCGGCGCTCATGAGCATAGAGCTGCAATCGCCGCTGGATGGCTTGAGAGATTGAGGGAGAGAGAAGAGAGACGGCGGCGGAGGAGACCAGGCTCATCGGCGGCGGCGGCGGCGGAGGAAGAGGAATTGGGGAGTTGAGAAAAAGGGAGAGAAGCCGGTTTACGAATCTGGAGAGTTTCCATCATTGAGCTCATTGTTTTTGATTTCTTCCTTCAGAGAGAGAGATCGGGGATGAAGAAGAAGAAGAAGAGTTTAGCTCTGTTTAATGGTGATGAATGTTTAATAGAGAATAAAAGTTAGAGGGTATCGATGGAGGAGAAAGAAAAATGATTGATGCTAATGGAGTCTCCGATTTGGACTCGTTATCTCCGTCCAACGAGGAAGATGAAGAAACAGTGGTCGGGTTTGGTTATAAAAATCGGTTTAATTTCGGGGTGTAATAGGGGTGGTTTACGGTTTACGTTAGAAACCACTAGAAACCGACAACAAACCGATTAAATTTGATTTGGGGGAAATAGGTTTTCGACTTTGATTCGGTGGAGAAATAGATTTCCAATTTTAATTTGGTGGGGAAATAAAACTAGATTCAAACTTCAAGAGATCCGTTATTATATGAAACTTCCGAGAGGCCAGGAAATAGATCGTTTATCCTAACATTAAAGAAAAACGAGTTCAAAAACGAGGTCTACTTTACTTAACAAGACTATACCCTTCCATTTTGTAAATTAATTTAAATCCTACAATTAGAGTTATGGAATATTAATACTTGTATTACAAGATGCATATTTTCGAGAAAGATACATTGGTGAATAGACTTAAAGATAGAGTGAATACCTTTTCTTACAATTTGCTTAACACATTTTAGTCGAATAAAATTGACGTATTGATATAGTGACAACACTTATAGAAAACTACCATGTGGTAAAAGCTTTGGTCATTATATAAATTTACTTAAAATAATTAATATTATATATGTCAATGATGACATAGTGTACAACTACAAAGACAAACTATATGTCAATGAAAAATATATTGATATTGACCAATGTATAAAACAAAAATGGGAAAAATGTACATTTAACGTTTTGAAATTTGAGTGGGAGTTAGGTAGATGGGGGACTGAATAATGGCTAAAGGCGATGATACCATCATCATGATGTCTATGTTCTATTGCTGCTCATGCATGTTACTCATGGGAGAGAGAGAGAAAGTGGTAGATACATGATATATAACTTGATTTCATTCCTGTTACGTATAAGACTATTAGTACAATAAATAAAGCAATGATAAGTTATTTTATATTTGGTTGTACATCTACAGACTACATGAATGATAAACCATCAATAGTATTTATGATGGATTCAGAATGCGAAAGCTACTTATCGCCATTTGTAAATATTGTCCTTGAACTCGGCTTTGAAGTTTGATTAGACTGATAGTGAGTATACGACTTTATATAAACCTGGAGCATGGTTAAAATAAAGTGGGTTTAACAATATATCATAAACCTAAGAAAAACAAATCGATCAAAATTTAATCAGGGCTTTGGCAGAAAAACAAAATTTAATCAGGGTTATGCCTGTATATATATATTTTAGTTCCAATATAGCATAATTGAAATGTGAAACTTGGTTTGAATAATCCTGCTGATAATGTTTTATTCAACCATATATATTCTGCACACACAAAAAAAAACTTCGCATTTTCTACACAAAATTTCATTTGAATATATGGGAAATGTTCACATTATAATACAATTAAAGAAACAATGTAGTAAATACAACGACGAGCCATGAATATATACATGTACCAAGTAAGGCAAGATGGTTTATCAAGCTCATGCATGTCAGGTGCTGACCAAAAAAAAAATCAAAAATCAAAAAAGTTTCACATAAGAGAATTTCAAATTTGCAGCTTTATCTCTGAGTTTAAATTCTTCAAAATAATTTTTGCTTTCAGATTTGTGAACAACGTAACCTGTTCTTCTATGATTAGGTACTTTTTTCCTAAGGTTTTTTTTACTTCCATTTCTTCCCCATCGTGGGGTCATGTCATACCTATCACGTTTACTCCATCATTACATACCTTTATTCCGATATTTTGTTATTTATAACTCGCACACCTTTTTTTGTCCCATATATGATGAGAATATAGCAGCACAACGCAAGCATACCAATTATTAACTCGGTTTAAGACTCGATGACAATTTTAGAGAGTATAAGATTATCGAAGCTAATGTTTGAAATCATTGGTTCATAAGAATAATTGAAGTTAACGTTTGAAAACATTTCTCGTTTTCAATTTAAAATTGTCGCATCACAAAATCATAAGATTTGTTTCGATTCAATATACGAACCACGCACTAAGAACGAATAAGAATAAACTAGAGAAAGTTTAAAACTCAAAACTATGAGAAATCTAAACAACCAAAACATCGACGGGAAAAAAAAAGAACAAAAACCTCAAAAAGAACAAAGAGAATAATTACGACTACTTAATACTTTAAGTTTTCAACAAATAGAACAAATTTTCGTCTTAGTGTTCATATAACAGCTAACCAGACTAATGTTATAGGATTCACTTCACATTTGTTGACAAAAAAGAAGAATAATTACTTAGCATTTTATCAGTCTACTCTTTTATATGAATATACTTCACATTTGTTGACAAACAAATTGTATTTTACCCCTAATTTTATATACAATGTCTACTAGTGCGAGAAATATATANTTTTATTTTATTTACTAATTTAATATAATATCATATTACAAATAATATTAATCAAGACAAGCAAGTTTTTGTTTATAGCATTTAGAAACACGACCAACATCTTTTGTATGAATGATTCTATAATAAATAGATTTTTCCACACCACACAAAAAAACTTACGATAAATGGTTCTATTTGCACCACATTTAAAATATATATATGTATCTTTAACATATTCTTCACTAAACTTGTTTTCGATAATCTATAGAATTTTGTATTTTCTGAAAACCAAACTCCAACCTTGATATAGTTAAACATTACATTAATAAACATTTGCTCAACCACATAAAAATGACTTTTCACACATTGAGTTGTTTAAACTCAATAAAACTCACTTGATTCAACCATTGACACTCGTCTACTATCTATGTTGTATAGGTTTCAGAAGTAGTTAGTTTTGTAAAACACAAATTAGTTCCCTGTTCATACGTAGCATTGAAAATAGCACCAGTACGTTATTCAATATATATACAAATTTAAACAATATGATTGATCCATGATATAAACCTCTTTTATTTTTGATGGGTCCGAGTAGATTTTTCAAAATCTTATGTTACAGAATCCTGAGATTATATACCAATATACTGTCTAAACAGAAACCTTTAAGTGGGGGTAGATTTTAACCAAGGTTTTTCTTGCATTATGATAACATCCACTAAGACTACTAAACTAATCAGTAATTATCGAAGATTTGAATTTTTTTTTTTAATTTTTCTGGCTGAAACTCATTCTACTTTTCCATAGCTTTCAACTGCTGTATAAAACTTGTTGTGATAAAAAACACTCAAGAGAAAAATCAATTGATAGTATCAGCCAAAGGAACCATTACGGATAAATTTCTAATTTTGAATCCTCTTTGTAAATGATACATTCATAAACAAATACTACATCTGTATCAGAAAAATTGATTTTCTGAATTTTTCAGTAGATTAAAAAACAATCATCATTTTTTCTCACTACACACTTTTCATCACTACACTCTACTAACCAATAGCAATTTAATCAATTTAAATATTATCATTACTATTTCTAAAAGTTTACAATTTTTTAACTTTAATTAATAAAAAATACATAGAAAACCGAAAAAAATAAACTTTATGATACAAGAATAAAACTCCAAAAAATTAATATTTGTGAGAGATAGGACTAAGAGAACTTTTGTCTTTATCGAAGATGTGCTATATTTGTCTTTGCATGTGTGTTTGTACGGTTGTTAATCGGACGGTTGAAGATCGGTAATCATGGTGAATCAAACGGTGATGATTGAAGCTCAGGTATGGCCTCGGTTGAAGATTTTGGCTGTTGCTATATAACCTGGACCCATTTCTTTCAATAACCTATTGGGCCCATGTAAAGTTGAGGCCACAATTTAACCAAAAACACAAATGCTTAATTTTTATAGAGAGAATGTTGTCATAATAATAATAATAACATACCAATATATTTAACTAATAACATTTTTTTTCCACATATATTCAATTATTAATAAACAACAAGGAATTAAAAATTTCATGTTTGGTAGCTAAATATCCCATATGAAATATTTTAAGACCCAAACACAGTTTGAAATATACTTCATATGTTTCAGAAAATTTGATTTTCTGGATTTTTTACACAAATTAAGAAACAATCAATGTTTAGTCATAAATACATTATTTATTTCACTAAACATTTTCTCATGATTATGAACCAATAATAATTCATCAAATTCAAATATTCTCAATTAACAACTTTTAAATTAACTATTTATTAACATTAATCAATTAAAAGTAGATAATAATTCTAGAAAATCAAACAAAGTAAAAAATCAAACTTTCTGAAACGAAAAAAATATATTTGACGTCTCTAGTTCCCCGGCCAACGAAACACCCCACTCGTTTTACAAACCCGAACGTCCAATTTTGATAACGAATGTTGCGTAGTATCTGAATGATGGTAGCTTTATACCTTATGTCTGTGTTGTGCATTCGTTTTTTTGGATGACAATATATGTGTACAACAATGTATCTTTTGATGATGGTGAAGTCAAGGAAACTGAAGATGATGTTGTTGTTAGACTTCGGAAACAAAAGAAGAGCTCCAACGAGAAATGCTATCCGCAATATTGAAGTTTGATAAAAGAAAAAAAAAAACAATTTTCATGGAAATTGAACAAAAATTTAGCAAATCAAACTGAAATTTCATCGATCTAACCAAAAGGCTGTGACAAACGAGACAGGTCTTGGGACAAGCAAAGCAAGAAATCACCAAACCAGAACGAATCAAAAAAAAAAAAATATTAAATTCGGCCTTCACTCAACCATACTCAAACTATCCGAAATCCGAAATATTTTAAACCGGACCGAACCGAACCGAATTGAATATCCAATGACCAGCCCAGAACATAACTTTTTTCTTCTTTTGGTTCAGTAGTTATGTAAACCAGATTTATTAGATCAAACAGAGAAAAGCCCTCAAACGGCGGCGTTGGCTCTCTCTGGCCAAAGTCGATTCCTTTTTTTTTGTTCAACCGCAAGCGTTCTCTCTCTCTCTAGCAAAAGTCGATTCCTTTTTTTTTGTTCAACCGCAAGCGTTCTCTCTCTCTCTAGCAAAAGTCGATTCCTTTTTTTTTGTTTGGTTTCTGCGCTGAGATTGAGAAATGCGATCATCTTTGCGGCTTCTAGCTGGGCCTCTCTTGGAGAGCAGGCGAGGGTTTTGTACGAGCTCCGATAAGCTCGTAGCTTCGGTGCTTTTTGAGAGATTGCGCGTTGTGATACCCAAACCGGATCCTGCTGTTTACACTTTTCAGGAGTTCAAGTAAGCCCCTCTCCTTCTGTCACTGTTTTACTTTGTCACAGTAATGACGAGAAAGCGAGAGAAAATGGGGGGGGGGGGGGGGGGGGGGGAGGGGCGNGGGGGGGGGGGGGGGGAATGGTATAATGATGTGATTCCAAGAATGCTTCTCTTTTTTTGTAGCTCGATGTCCATTTTTATGTGGCGGAATTAAATAGGATTTGAGTAATTGAGCAGTGCAATTTTGATAAGGGTCACCTATTTCCAGATAAATGAGCGTGGATTAGCTGATTTTGATCTTATGTAATGAGAAAACGTTAACATTTTGTCTTGATATGGTTCCTCCATTGCAGATTCAATTGGCAACAGCAGTTTCGTCGTAGATACCCAGACGAGTTCTTGGACATAGCTAAGAACAGGCAATTCCTTACAATTCCTTATTCTGTAATCTAGAGATTGTGTCAAGTTTCTGCTTTTATCAATCTTGTCTGATATAATGATGTGTCCAAAGCATCAATCTGCTCAACAGTTTCTTGTTCATTCAACTCTGTGTCACCTTCTTTATGACAATAACAAAGACTTGTAGATCGGCGTATTTTCTTCTTGTAGCACCGTGAGTGACAGGTTCTCGGTTATTGAGTAACCTGAACAGCACTAACTTGACTGCAGTGAAAGTTTAGAACTGTTATGTGCTCATAGTTATATATAGTGAAGGTTCTGTGACTATTTCTTCTAGCTCGGTTTAAATTTGATCCAAGTGTAGTGAAGACTGAATCTTCCATGAAAATGATTTTTTGATGCGTGAATGCAGAGCCAAGGGTGAATACCAAATGGACTATGTACCTGCTCCTAGAATTACAGAGGCTGACAAGAAAAACGATAGGAAGTAAGTTGTTTGTACCTTTAAAGTGATATGGATCTTTCCCTGATATAATGGATGTTTTATTCTTGGAAAATGTTGGCTATTATAGGTCATTATATAGAGCTCTTGACAAAAAGTTGTATCTTCTCATCTTCGGCAAGCCATTTGGAGCTACTAGCGACAAACCCGTCTGGCATTTCCCAGAAAAAGTCTATGATTCTGAGCCAACTCTTCGCAAGGTGAATGGTTAAGTGCCTTCATTTGAATCCATAAAAACACCATCGATTTCGTTCCGTGCTTATATTTGTTATGTAAATCCGGTTTTTGCAGTGCGCTGAATCTGCTTTGGAGTCAGTCTTAGGAGACCTCACTCACACATACTTTGTCGGAAATGCTCCAATGGCTCACATGGTTATACAACCTACAGAAGAAACGCCTGATTTGCCATCTTACAAGGTAACAACAGAAAAAAAGCTTTAAAATTAGGGTTTCATCGAATTGTTGAACTTGACGTGTTCTTTTTGTTGTTGTGTAGAGGTTTTTCTTCAAATGTAGCGTAGTAGCAGCATCGAAATACAACATAAGTAACTGCGAGGATTTTGTGTGGGTAACCAAAGATGAGCTTTTGGAAATCTTCCCTGAGCAAGCTGAATTCTTCAACAAGATGATCATTAGCTGAGTCACAAAACTCCTATTTGAATCCCTTCTTCATCATCACTCTAATAACCAGACCAAACCATGTCTCTGGTTTTTTGTGAAGGATTTTTTTTTGTTGTTGACAGTTGATCAGAAGTAGTTCAATGTAGTTTGGCTTCTTTCTCAACCTTTTTATACATCTCTCCGATACACATCACAGGAAAGAAATCACATCCCTTGATTCATGGACGGTCATGATATGAGTTCATAGTTTTAATCTCACTGATTATAAATCAAATTTTAATTCCTAGCCCACTGGGCTAAAAACCCAAATCTCGATTTCTTTTCTATTTTTTTTTTGTTTTTGTTTTGGCGATATCGTCATCGTCAATAAAAAAATAGCATTTCAATAAGCCCTAGTTAGTTTCGTTTCTGTCTATGTCACTGCTCTTACTCAGAAGAGCCAAGCCGTTATTTGTATCTTGTTCAGCTTCTCCTTCTCAGGCCAGCTTCTTATCACCAACGCTTACGAATCTACTCCTACGTTCGTTTCACGGTTCCAGAATAATGGTGCGGTAGCAATTTCGGATTGATTGTTTACCGTTGGGATTATCACCGGATTTCGAAATTGTTCTGCCGTTTGTTTAAGTCTGAGAATCGAACGTTTGTTTTCTGAATTCGCAGTCTGAAGCAGAGAAGAAGATCCTTACAGAGGAGGAACTTGAGCGGAAGAAGAAGAAGGATGAGAAGGTTTGACTTCTGATTTTTTTAATTTTTTTTAATTTTTTCATTTCTCTTAAACATTTCTGGTGAGAATCGACGTGGTTATGTTGTCTCAGTACAGCTTTTGATTTTGACGATTTCAACGTTTAGAATCTCATAGACGAATGTGGTTGAATTTGTTGTTCGATCAAGGGAATCCTTAGAGATCGGATAGTGATGAAATTGGCTGTGGTGGGCAATGTTCATTCGAAAAACGTAATTGATGAGATCGTTGATAGATAGAATTTGTTGTTTTCTTAAGATAGGAAAGTTAGAGCAGCCGGCTTCACTATATTAGAACGCAGAAGTGTTTAAGTACTTCCCACAAATGTTTATGTTCTTTCGGTACTGTCGTGGAACTGTATACTTTTGAATACAACACCTTACTTTTCATTTTTATCTGGTGGTGAGAGTTAGTTAAGTAAATTTTTAATTCAGTATAGGTTTTGTCAATCTCATCGATTTCGTTATATCTTGTGGGACTTCAATTAGTATCTATTCCGGTACAATATCAACTTTAAATTTGATTTGTAAAGAAAATTTTATAGGCTAGAGAAAAGGAGTTGAAGAAGCAGAAAGCTTTGGAGAAAGCGAAGCTGGCAGAATTGAAGGTAACTCTGAGAAACTCCAATTATGCATTTCGGGTTCCTGTGGCATATGTGTGTATGCGTGCAAGTCACATCCTATATTCCCTGGAACTAGAAAATTGATCATGGTGTGCTTCTCGTGTAGGCAAAACAGGCGAAAGATGGAACCAATGCCACTAAAAAGAGCACAAAGAAGAGTTCCAAACGGGATGCATCAGAAGAGAATCCCGAGGATTTTGTGGACCCTGAAACTCCTCTTGGTGAGAGGAAAAGGCTTTCTTCACAGATGGCTAAACAATACAGTCCTGCTGCCGTAGAGAAATCGTAAGTGTGTAGAGCTTTTTGCGTAGATTTCATTCATCCCACAAAAAATCCTCTAGATAATCTCTGTGTTATTCTTTGATTGGGTCAGATGGTATGCTTGGTGGGAGAAATCTGACCTTTTTAAGGCGGATGCTAAGAGTTCCAAGCCACCCTTTGTTATTGTAAGGCCTTGTTCGTTCTGGATTAGACCTTCTTTTTATTGTCTTCTCGGATACTTAAATAGTCTAACGAATTTCAGTTGAGAAAATCTTGAGCAATTGAAATTATTAATACAAGTTTGAATTTTTTAAGGGTTTCTTTAATTCTATAATTGATTCTGCAGGTTCTTCCTCCTCCAAATGTGACTGGAGCCTTGCATATTGGCCATGCCCTAACAACTGCAATTGAGGTTTCATTAGCACGTTGTTTGGTGCTATTGCTCTGTCTATTGTTCTCCTGATGATCAGCGGCTTGACATTTGCTGATGCAGGATACGATTATTCGTTGGAAGAGAATGTCTGGGTATAATGCTCTGTGGGTGCCCGGGATGGACCATGCTGGTATAGCTACACAGGTTCACCAATACTCTCCCTGTCTCATGTCCCGTATTACTATAAATTCAGCCCGTAAAATGAATCTTCATTTGGCATGCTTGTAGAATATTTAGCTTTTGCACATTGTTTCATATTCTTTGATTGGATGTACATTTTAGGTTGTGGTTGAGAAAAAGCTCATGCGTGACAGAGGAATGACTAGGCATGACGTTGGCCGCGAAGAATTCGTAAATGAAGTGAGTTGAAAATAAAAAATACGCTCATGAGTCAATATCCATTTTGCATTGTTTAAAAAACTTCTTTGTGGTTGCCTATGATCATGGAAAAGGTGTGGAATTGGAAGAACCAGCATGGTGGCACAATTCTAACACAACTACGGCGTCTAGGAGCTTCTCTTGATTGGTCTCGTGAGGTAAAATTCAGTGATCTGACCTTTCTTGGACAAATTTTATTGGAAAAATTGGCAATGTTTAATTTATTTCGCCACTCGGTGAACTTATATGTAAATGAACCTTTTATTGTCACTTGTGTCCGTGGGCTATATATATCTGACATGTGTTTCTGCCTGTATTTTGTAGTGTTTTACAATGGACGAGCAAAGATCAAAAGCTGTCACTGAGGCCTTTGTACGGTTATACAAGGAAGGGCTTATCTATAGGTATGTTTAAGTCTTTGTTCTTTGACGCAAGCTATAGAATTCCCTTTGAAAAAATCCATGGAAACAAGAATATACAAAAAAACAGGAATAGTATTCTTTTACTTTTTCAGTTACCTTGTTGAAAGAAAGTACATTTAACTGAAAGGTATACCATGACTTGTGCAGGGATGTTCGGCTTGTAAACTGGGATTGTGTTCTGAAAACAGCCATATCTG
Source organism: Eutrema heterophyllum (assembly GCA_002933915.1). Taxonomy (NCBI): domain Eukaryota; kingdom Viridiplantae; phylum Streptophyta; class Magnoliopsida; order Brassicales; family Brassicaceae; genus Eutrema; species Eutrema heterophyllum. The sequence continues at coordinate 875,038 of PKMM01000679.1, forward strand.
AAATTGAGGTAAGTCAGCAACTGTTAGACTATGATTATTGGACGGCATCCTTTTTATGCGGAGTGTGTCTATATCTGTAGGTTGAGTATATCGATGTCAAAGAAAGAACGCTACTAAAAGTTCCTGGCTATGAGAAGCCAGTAGAATTTGGTCTTCTTACTTCATTTGCTTACCCTCTGGAGGGAGGCTTGGGCGAGGTTGTTGTTGCCACTACAAGGGTGGAAACAATGCTTGGGGATACTGCCATTGCTATTCATCCTGATGATGCAAGATACAAGCATCTTCATGGGAAATTTGCTGTGCACCCGTTTAATGGACGGAAGTTACCAATTATCTGTGATGGAATACTTGTTGATCCAAATTTTGGTACTGGTTGTGTTAAGGTACATATTTGCTCTTGTATATTTGGATGCTATGTTTCTGCCCCTATTAGTTGATATTCTTGCGTCAAAGTTGCTGTATTTTTCTTTTGTAGATTACTCCTGCCCATGATCCCAATGATTGTGAGGTCGGAAAGCGTCACAATCTTGAATTTATAAACATATTCACTGATGATGGAAAAATCAATACAAATGGCGGGCCTGGCTTCACAGGGATGCCACGCTTTGCAGCACGTGAGGCAGTTGTTGAAGCCCTGAAGAAGCAGGTAATTCTTTAGCTCTTCACGTAACATATCATAGCAACCTGATTGATTGTTGGTTTGAGAAGGTATTGTTGCACCGTGGGTGGTTGCTTGTAAGTGTCTTTTAGATCTTACCTTAACTGTTCTATCAATATATATATATTCCAGGGGCTGTACAGAGATGCCAAAAACAATGAAATGAGGCTTGGACTCAGCCAGAGAACCAGTGATGTTATTGAGCCTATGATTAAGCCTCAATGGTACGTCAATTGTGGCTTGATTGGAAAGGAAGCTCTCGATGTTGCTATCACTGATGAAAACAAGAAGCTCGAGTTTATACCAAAACAGTACACAGCAGAATGGAGAAGGTTTCTTTCATTTATCATTGACTCTATGGTTCTATCATTACTCCATCTACTAACAATCACAATGGACCTTAACAGATGGCTAGAGAACATACGTGACTGGTGTATATCAAGACAGCTTTGGTGGGGCCACAGGATACCAGCATGGTATGCCACTCTTGAGGAAGATCAGCTCAAGGAGATTGGTGCGTACAATGACCATTGGGTTGTTGCTAGAACCGAGGAAGAAGCTCAAAAAGATGCTGCTCAAAAATTTTCTGGGAAGAAGTTTGAACTCACACAAGATCATGATGTACTTGATACGTGGTTTTCTTCTGGGCTCTTTCCATTATCTGGTCTCGGATGGCCCGATGAAACTGACGACTTCAAAGCCTTCTATCCGACATCTGTCCTAGAAACTGGACATGATATTCTCTTTTTTTGGGTTGCTCGTATGGTTATGATGGGAATGAAACTAGGTGGTGACGTTCCATTCAGCAAGGTACGTGCAAATTTTAAACTAAACAGGGATCACACCCTCCTTAGCAAAATCCTTTTCGATGCCAAGTCTTATCTCGTGACGTGTATACTTATATGCCAAAACATATTTGTTGTCTTTTCTATAGGTTTACTTGCATCCTATGATACGTGATGCACATGGGCGTAAGATGTCAAAATCTCTTGGAAATGTCATCGATCCGCTTGAAGTAATAAATGGGGTAACTCTTGAGGGTCTTCATAAAAGATTAGAAGAGGGTAACCTGGATCGAAAAGAGCTGGTTGTTGCCAAAGAAGGACAAGTGAAGGACTTTCCAAATGGTATCCCTGAATGTGGCACTGACGCTCTTCGATTTGCGCTCATCTCCTACACTGCTCAGGTACTATCCATTGCACACGGCCCTTACGACCTCTCATTTGCTCCTTCGATGTGTGATCTTGTAAACTAAGAATTGATCTACTCTTGTTTCTTTTCTAGTCTGATAAAATAAACCTGGACATCCTCCGAGTTGTTGGTTACCGTCAATGGTGTAATAAACTGTGGAACGCCGTCAGATTTGCGATGATGAGGCTTGGCGATGATTATACCCCTCCGCTGACTCTAAGCCCTGAAACCATGCCATTCAGCTGCCAATGGATTCTCTCTGTACTAAATAAGGCAATATCAAAGACAGTGGAGTCCCTGAATGCATTTGAGTTCTCGGATGCAGCCAACACAGTATATGCATGGTGGCAATATCAGTTCTGTGATGTGTACATTGAAGCAATCAAGCCTTATTTTGCTGGTGACAACCCGGCGTTTGCTTCAGAGAGGGCTCATGCACAGCATGCTCTCTGGGTATCTCTGGAGACTGGTTTGAGACTGCTTCACCCGCTTATGCCCTTTGTTACTGAAGAGCTATGGCAACGGCTGCCTTCACCCAAAAACTCTGAAAGAAAGGCATCTATCATGATATGTGACTACCCGTCTGCTATAGAGGTCAGTAAGATTTTCTTTGTGACTTGTCATAGTTGTTCGGTTTTCTAAATTCTGATGTCGTGAACGCAGAATTGGACAAATGAAAAAGCGGAGACCGAAATGGAAACTGTTCTAGCGAGCGTGAAATGCCTGAGGGCACTACGGGCAGAGTTGCTGGAGAAACAGAAAAATGAAAGGTCTGAGTATTTAATTAAAGCCCCATTCGAGGAACACTTTGAGGCATTTTTATAACCATCCTGCATTTTTTCGAATATACTGTCACTAAAAGAATTACTTTCTCGCTGTGTACGTTTTTCTCAGGTTACCTGCTTTTGCTCTGTGTGAAAACAACTTAACATCTGAAGTTGTAAAATCTCACGAGTTGGAGATCAGAACCCTTGCAAATCTATCATCCTTAGAGGTAAAGTCTATGTTTGGTTTCTTTCTTATGGTTTCTCTATTGTTTCGTTTTTCTTTTTCTGAGTTTCTTTGGGGGTTTGGTATAGGTTCTGTTAAAGGGAGAACACGCAGCCCCACCTGGATCTGCAGTTGAGACGGTGAACGAGAACCTCAAGGTGTATCTCAAAGTGGACAGAGCCATTAACACAGAAGCTGAACAAGAAAAGATCAGAAACAAGATTGACGAACTAAACAAGTAAAGCCCTTAAACCCATAATTGAATCAAAACAAAATGTTTGAAAAGTAAAATCCTTTTTTGACATTTGATTTCTTGTTTCATCAGACAAAAGGAGAAGTTGCAGAAGATGATGAATGTGTCTGGGTACGAAGAGAAGGTCCCTGCAAACATAAGAGAAGACAACGCGACAAAGCTTGCTAAGATTCTCCAAGAATTCGATTTCTTTGAGAAGGAAAGTGCTCGTCTCGTTGCAGAGACAGGAAATCAACAAGTGGAGCAGAAGAAGTGAGAAACACGAAGTCACAGTTTCTGTTCTGAAAAAGACAAGCATATGAAACACCGTCTTACTTACAGTTATTGTTATTGGGATCTGGTTGCGAGTTTTGACTATATTTTGAAATTGTTCTGGACAGATTATTCTAAACATCATCACATGAATGAATTCGTTATGTATTATTGCATTGAGATTAGTGCGTAGCCACGTATGGTAGTGTTAAGTTGTCAACCGGTCTGAATAAGAATGGTTCCGCTGGGGGGAAATAAATGTAAACAGAAATGTTATGGGTCATTTGTACAAAATGAAAAATAGGGGGGGGGGGGGCACTAATTGACGAAGAATATATATACGGGGGTGAAATCGAGTTTAGCATATAAATTAACCACGTGGATTACATGTTTACTTCTTAATTTTTCCAATCTGAGATTAAGACAGCTTCATTACAACCCGAATTTTTGAAAATGCTTGGAAGAGTGAGTGAGTGAGTGAGAGATCCTCGGAGTTTCTCTAAAGAAACTATGGGTTCCGTCGAAGAAGAGCAATTCCTCATCGAAGAATGTTCGATACAGGTTCGAGCTCTGTTCTTCGTATGCCTAATTTTGACTTTTTTTGGTAATTTGAATTCAGAATTCGTTTCTTAGGGTTTCATTGATGAGCACTGTTTATTTGCGCTGCGTAAATTCTTGTTTCTCATGACTTTATTAACTTCCTAATTTTTACCTTTTGTTTGTTTGTTAGTTGGTTAAGTTAATGTATTTTTAATTTTGACTTCAGCTTTCTCTAATCTAGTTTTATTAAAGTTGGATTACTCTTTATCTATAAGTTGTCGATCGTTTTTGGTGTCATTTTCCGTCTGAATTTTGGATAACGGGCTTCAATTCGTAATCAGCTTCCTAATTTTTCATAATTTTTCTCTCTGAATTTTTTTTTTTTTTTTTTTTTTCTACTTACTATAATACGACATTATGACCAAGATAGACTAGTAAGGATCAAAAATCAATTGCATATTTGCTAAAGAAGTTTCCAAATTTACCAGGAGGAACTGAAGCTATATGCTGAAGATGGTTCGATCGACTTCAAGGGAAACCCACCATTAAAGCACAAAACCGGAAACTGGAAAGCTTGCCCTTTCATTCTAGGTGAACAATTTTGAACTTTGTTTTTCCATCTTGATCTTTTTTGAGACTGATCTCTAAAATGTGGTGCAGGCAATGAATGTTGCGAGCGGTTGGCTTACTACGGTATCGCTCTCAATCTCATTACTTATCTCACCGCTAAATTACACCAAGAAAACGTTTCCGCTGCTAGGAACGTCACAACATGGCATGGAACATGTTATCTCACTTCTCTCATTGGAGCCGTCTTAGCTGATTCTTATTGGGGTAGATACTGGACCATTGCTTGTTTCTCCGCCATTTATTTCATTGTAAGTCTATCTATATATCCGGTTTTCCCAAGAATGTCGATCTGTTTTTTTTGTGTTTTTTTTTGGTTGAACTCTGTTTTGGTCTTTATTGATGTTTAGGGAATGTCTGCTCTGACTCTCTCTGCTTCGGTTCCATATCTGAAACCCGCTGACTGTGTTGGAGACTTTTGCCCATCACCAACCGCATCTCAGTACTTGACGTTCTTTCTCGGGCTTTACCTTGTAGCTCTTGGCACCGGGGGAATCAAACCATGTGTCTCGTCCTTTGGTGCAGATCAGTTTGACGATAAAGACTCGAGTGAACGAGTGAGAAAGTCTTCTTTCTTCAACTGGTTTTACTTCTCCATCAATATCGGGGCATTTGGATCGTTTGGTCTAGTGTTGGTTCAAGAGAATATCGGTTGGGGGTTAGGTTTCGGGATACCCACTGTGTTCATGGGATTAGCTATCATCAGTTTCTTCTTTGGCACTCCGCTTTATAGGTTTCAGAAACAGGGAGGTAGTCCGATGACACGGATTTGCCAAGTTCTTGTCGCTGCATTTCGTAAGATGAATCTCAAAGTCCCTGAAGATACAACACTTCTGTATGAACATGAAACAAAAGACGACAATTATGTGGTCGTTGAAAGTAGGAAAATCGAGCATACAGATGACTACTTGTAATCTTTCTCTTGTCATTATTTCTTTGATTTTTATGCCTTCTCGGCCGCCAATTACAATAAAAAAAAACGACGTCGTAACTGTAACTTAATTCTATGGGATTTTGTAATATCTTATCCCCATTTTGTAAGCCAAGTATCCAATTGCCTTATTCCTTCTCCATCATAGAATATCTTCCTTTTGCTTTCTATTCCTCAAACATTTTATCTGATTTTCAATATATAACTTGAATAAATATTACTGGACCCACGATTACTTTGCCTCAGCCTTTTCATTTCCTCAAAGTGTTATCTAACATTTGGCCTCGGTTTCATTCTTTGATGTAATGATGCTCATTCTGATAAGTCTTTACATATTTCTTAAATGCCCATTATACCTTATTACTGCTTTTCCCTGGAACATTAAGTAAGTGTCTGATATTCTCTTTTAGGAGATCATTTGTTAGGTAAAAGGTTATTATTAGGGTGGTCGGGACTCCAAATTGGCTTACGTATATTAAGTTTTATACGTACTCCCATACCCTTTATCTAGATTCTAGCTAGATTTGAAACCTTATGGTTTGTTTTGTCTCCAACTCATGTAATGCAAATTCCCATACCCATAAGATGTTGTGCATTCCGATAAATATAATACAACCATAGCACATTTATTCTCATGTCCGGTCCAGAGCACATATAACTACTTTGGACATCAAAACTTTAAACAATTTGTTTTCTATTATAATTTTTCTCTACGTTTAAAAACAAATGAAATGGGCACATGTTTTAAGTTTTGTGCAGGGCTCCATAAACACTAGACCGGCCCTGAAGACTCTGCATTTAGATATTATATAGAAGATTTTGCAAAAAAATTGCAATTATGGATTGGTGGATAAGAACATATATACAAAGCCTGTAAAGAGAGAATTATTCTCTTTATGTCTCTCTCTTTCTTCTTCTCACCTGCCATATCACAATCTACACAATCAAACTTGTGTTATTCTTCAATTGTCTCTACTGCTATGATTGCAACCATGTGTGCTGCCTCTAAAAACATAAAGTTTCTCTTGAATTTTTCAACATGTTATGATTTACCCGTTTTGAGTTATAACTCATACTTTGATATATATGGACAGGAAGCTCTCAACTTATACTCCAGTGTGCTATGTCATCAAATTCAAATGTATGTTCGAAGATTCTCCTTGCAATCTTTCAAGTATTGAATCTATTGTTTACATAAATACAAACTATCTCATCTAACAGTTTACTGTTTAGTACTAGCAGGTGGATTTTAAACAATATTAGGAGGATCTTTAAAAGAAAGAAAAACATGCATACTTCCAATGTTATAACTTATAACTATAAGGAAAGAAAAAGTCAAGGGTTGTTTGGTTCTTAGTCCTACTAATTTAATAATATACATTCACTACCCTAAATATTATTCACATGACCACATCTATATCATTGTATATATTGATTGGTAATAATAGCATATTCATTGGTAGAAAGTTATACAAATATGATCGTTTTAAGCAAAAAGTTAATTATTAAAAATGTTATTTTGGTCGCCATCTATTTTCAAATCATACTTTTAAACAAACCCTCTCTAGGTGTTTTTCTCTCTCGGTTGATTACACTTTATAATATTTTAGAATTTGTATCGTTCGTGCATGATTGAAATCAATTAAAGTGTTAGGGGAAGAAAATAACGCTAATAAAATAATACTAATAATGGTCAAATCCAATAAAATGGTTCGGTGAGACTTTTCTGAATCAAAATAGAATTTAGCCGTTATGATAATCCGATTTTTTGTTTTTTTACAATCCTATATTGTTAAGCTGTATGTATATACATATCCACACACACAAATATATATCAGTCGAAGAAACTCATTGAATGTTGGATTGTAGTAAAAGCCATGAATCATGGACATGGAGTCAATTTCACATTAAATTCCTTTTGGATCTATTTGGGAATTCATTGAATATTTGATTTTTCATTTTTGCATTTTCACAGAAGTATTTCAGAAAGCAACACTAATGCCGCGACAGGTAGCCACCGAATCGATTTCGTCGTACCAACTTTGTATGTGATAAATTGCTTTAGGTAAGTTCAATCAGTATAAACTTAAATTAACAATCAGGAACATAATCCAATTTTTATTTGAAAAATAAAAAAATGAAAACCGTATTCAAAACAAAATCGAAACTGAATACTGTTATAGCTTGATTTATTGATTAGCTCTTTAAATCAACAATTTTGGGGTAGGATTTGTCCTATCCCGAGTGAAGTGTACATTTATAATACGTTGGGATCCGACCTCGTTATCTATCAGGAGAAACTTTAAAGCTTTTGCAACCCACTCGTCTGATAAAAGATATATGCGGTTGAGACTAAGACACCAGTGTATCCGACTTTTATCCAATTCGTGTCCTAAGTGATTTCCAAAAATATTTGGGAATTACTGGAAGGGTTATGGTTAAATATAATAGTTATGGTATTATCTAATCAACATTTGATTTTACACCATCTGCTTAGATTTTATAAACCATTAAAGTGGTTTTTTGGTTATATATATGTAGACGGCACTTTGGCTTAGCTTTTAATTACAAAGTGAATAAAACCATAGCGTATTTTATGTATTATAAGTCTTTATCTTGGAGGTCCACTTTGTACATCACCTTGACATATTCTAACATTAGGCTTCGTGATTCATATGGGGTAAAAAGGTCCACTTTGTACGTAACCTCCAATTGATTTTAGTATTACGGCTTGGTTTGATTTTTAAGTGTGCTATACATGCAAGTTTCTCATTTGGTTGGTTTTGTTGAATATCTAGCGTCTACAGGATACACAGTTGAAAACAAGTATGAACGGTACATTTTTATAAACGATGTAAAATAAGTTAAAACATAGTTTGGCTAAGGTGATTAACGGTGAAAAAAAATTAATGGTAATTAATATGATTGAAATAGGTGTGTGCTATAAATTCGCATAAGGAGATCGATAATAAAGAAGAAAAATAACGGATTTAATAATTCGTTAACGAATAAAGTTTTACTGGAAAAAGCATCGTATGATTTATTTTGTTTTTGTTTTATCATTATCAGACGTATATTTTTGTTTATGTAATAATTTATATTTTTGAAAGTTACTTATATCGATGTTGTATTTTCTATTTAACTTAATGAAGTAATTTTGCCGTAAAATGGAAAAAAATAGTTGTGTGCTATTTCAACCGAAACGACAATGATCATTTTTGAAAACCATACCCAAGAAACAAAAACTGAAATATTTAATGCAAATAAAATAAAATTAAGAGATAAAAACAAAACCGGGATTATGGTCAAGAAGATGACTATGTGTAGTAGTGTACTACTTACATACCCATTTGGCCATTTCGTCATCGACGACATTTACGTCCCACCTTCCTACTTTAAGCAACCTCCTACGTTTTTTTTCTTGAATTTTTTTTTTTAATTTAATTTATTTTTTGAATTTAAATATTAATCTAACTTATCTATAATAATATGGGCTCCGACTTATATTGGGGATCACTTACCCTAATGGCTAAGACCAGGGGTGGATCGTGGATTTTGAATCCGGGTCTGCATGGGGCAATAAGGGAGTTTTAACCGTTTCAGTTTCAGCCGTTAGATTTTATTATAAAACATTAAAAACTAAAACTATTTAAAGATTTTGTATATGGCACTTGCCACACCTAACTTACCTAGGTCCGCCAATTATAATAGTTTTGTGGAAGCATTTTTTAGTACAATAGTTAGCCAGATGATTAAAAACATTACCTAGATCAAAGGTTCAAACTTTACAAAATGCAGATGATTGCAGTTTAATTTGCGGGTTCAACATTTTTGAAAGTCTTAGTACATATTCATCAATTATAGTTTAATGCATTACGATGGATTATCCATTAGTGAACGGAACAAGTTGATTCTTCTGTGATATTAACCAATATATTGTTATTAAAAGTATTAAATTGAATTTTGCAGATAACTGTTTAAGGGAAAATCAAGAATCCGTAACCAGTAATTTTAATAGGCTACCACATAGGGGAATGATTTTGATTTGTTTTCAATATGCAGCAAGAAATCAGAAAAAGGTAAGATGACAAAGTGGAAAGAAGCAGAAGCATAGGGGCATGTGAAATGAATATCATCACATTTTATTTTATTTTTAAATTGCGTACTAAAAAAAAAGGAATGAATTGGAAATGGACGAAAATGAAAAGAAAAAAGGAAACTAGGGGAATGAAGTCAAAAGCTTGGTTCAAATACGTACGCAGGCAGGACCATTAATATAAGAGACCCTTAATATAACTTTGTATTTATCAGAAAGTGAATATTAAATCACACGAAACCCCAGACAAAAAGAGATGAAAGAAAAAATAAATTGAAAATTAAAAAAAGAAGGAATGATGATCCTAAGGTCAAAGCTTAGCAGTTGGGCTATTTTCATTTTTTATTTATTTTATTTTTAGTTTAATTTGATCTAAAAAAAACCTATGATGAAAAAAGTTTGACACATAGAGGAAACTTCTTCATTTGGGTAAATCCCAAATCCCAATAAGGTAATTCTTGTAAGCAATTACGATTGGACAAACAAAAGCAAATATTACGTAGTTTCTTAGTGGACAGTAAAATATTGACAAAGTAACAATCAAAAGTTGTGAAAAAACAGAATTCAATCTCAGGGCATCTCCGAGGCTAACCGTTCCAATTTGTTTTTCATCTCCAATCACGACACCATATCTCAAACTAAAAAAAATATTTTTTATTATTATATTATTAAATTAAGATTCTTTTTATTTTTTAATAGTTTTAATAAATACTAATTATTCTTATAACTGATTAATTATAAATTAAGTATACGATTACAATCAATAAATTAAAAATAGTGAAAAAATTTCATCGTACTAATTTTCAGAATTAGTATATTCGGACTATAAGTGTTTAATTAATGCATTTCGAAGTTCAATATGAGTTTCACGGTCCTTGATTTGCATATGTTGAGCCAATAATTCTTGAAATCGAGCATCATCATCACCCGCCAACTCAACTTCTGCTGATGGGACTTCGGTTTGTTCTTCAATTGTTGCATCAATATCACGTTCATCTTCTATGATCATATTATGCATTATGATACAAATTGTCATTATATCATATAATACTTTCGTACTCCAAAAGCGTGCACAATTGCAAATCTTGACTGCAATACTCCAAATGCATGTTCCAAGTCTTTAAAAATTATCTTGTTGCATTTACTTGAAAGCTTAATCAATTGTTTAAAGGCTCTAGGTTATCAAATCTAGATTGATTCACGAATGAATGTATCGAATATTTGACTGCAATACTCGAGTCTTTATGTTTCAAGTGTTTAATTGAAAGCTTAATCAATTTTGCGTATTAATTTAGATATTTTGTGCAAATTAAAATTTCACACTAATTATAATTAAAATTTCATATTATTAAAATTTTCAATAATACAAAAATATTTATGGTATATTTATTTTAAGTTACAAATTTAATCAACTAATAAACAATAATCTAATCATATTATTTAATAATATTTAAGTCTAAATATGGTGTAATATTTAATAAAATAATATTTTATTTTAGTGTTTTATGAACAGTGTCACCCCATTAAAAAAAATTGCCGTTGTGTTTGCCGTTCGGTTGGAAGACGATTAGCACCATATTTGGTGTTATCCCGTCCGGTTTGACTTGCTCTCATTGCTTTTCGTTAAATTAAAAATTAAAAAATATCTGTACTACCATATATTAGCCCATTTTCATGAATTTGGTGCTTTATTTCTCACAATATCGATTAAAAATGCCCATGTTATCATAAAATTTCACTGGTTAAGGTGTAGACTAATTTTCAAAGTATATAACTTTCATATAAAGTTATAGTAATTTACATGACTTCTTTATAGCATTTGCAAAACAACATTTTCCAACGGGAGTGGTCCATGGATTATGGATACCAACCAAAACTCAAAAAGATTCTTGTAAGCTATTTTCTACTAATGCAATGAAAGTCAAATGGATGATAAATTTGTGTTGAATGTATTATATTCTGTTAGGTCAAAAACACATGTCACCTCAAACTATATAAAAGTATAACAACATTCCAGCTGGTTACTAATTATAAAAATAAATATCTCATCTTTATTTCTTTCTATTTGGTCGTCCAAGAAGTTATCATATCACAATTATAAAATTTTGATTTTTCTTTAGCTTCTTACACACACACATATAATATACATATTCACATACAAACACAAATACCAAACATATAAGCACGATTTCTTCTAATAAGAGACAAAAGGGAATAGAAAGAAAAAAATAAACCTTTATCTTTTATAAAAACAGAAAATTTCGTCCTTTTTAATCCTTAACCTTCACTCACAAGATCACAATCCCTCTTAGGGCTCTTCTTCTTCACCATCTCTCTTCTTCTGCTTCGTCTTCTCTTTCAAGAAAGAACAAAAATAGTTCAGATAAATCCAAATCAAAAGGATCAGGGTTTTCGTTGGTTCATATTCAAATGGGTAGGTGCGGAAGGAGCAGCGACGGAGGGATAGGTGGAGTGAGACCGTACGTACGGTCTCCGGTGCCTCGCCTGAGATGGACGCCGGAGCTTCACCGGAGCTTCGTTCACGCCGTTGATTTGCTCGGTGGTGAATACAGTCAGTCTTTTCAACCAATTAGCTTTGAACTTTTTTTGCTATATTTTTGTTCAAAACATCTTAATGTTCGGTTCTTTTACGCTTAATTTTGAAAAATTTCGCAATATATTATTAGATATCCATGTTTATCGTCGTCAAGATTTGTATTTTTGTGTTTGAATGAAACAGAAGCAACTCCAAAACTTGTTCTTAAGATGATGGATGTGAAGGGACTAACCATTTCACACGTCAAGAGCCATCTCCAGGTCAAACTAAATGATAAAACAATTTTTTTATACTGATAAGTATTGTTATCTACTGCTTATACAACATCACACTGCTTTCTTCACCTTAACTTACAATAATTTGAACATTGAAAACCTTTTTTTCTTTGTTTTTGATCATACTGCAGATGTATAGAGGATCCAAACCCACTCTTTTTGGGAGACCAGGTAATGAATTTAGCATAATGAATTCCAACTATACACATCAAAATAATGTATAAATTTAAGTCAACGGAGGTGCTCTTACTAGACCATTGTCATGATTGCTGGTGGAATATTTATTAAAACAAGGAAAAAGAATATGGCTATAGAGTTCTTTTCGAATTCCCACCATTCACATCAAAACTGTAATGCATAAATCATAAATGTAAGTCTCACTAGACCATTGTCATAAATATATAAATGCTGGTGAATATTTATTAAAACAAGGAAAAAAGAATTTGGGTTTAGCCTCACAGGTAAATAGGTGCTTCTTTAATTTGATGAAAAGAAAAACAAAAGAATGAAGAGAATATTCATCATTCATGGTCATTAATTAATTAAATGTTTTTTATTATATATTTTTGGGGGACAGAAGAGAGTTCTTCATCTTCAAGAAGAAGAAGACAAGACAATGAAGAAGATCATCTTCATGACAAGTTGTCTGTACACGCAAGGAATGATTGTCTTTTGGGTTTTCACTCTTTTAACTTTAGGTAATTTTATTTATTTTTTTTCATTTTTACTTTTTGGCAGAAATGGAAAGGGAATATTAATTTGTTTCTGACAAGTCTTTTAATTTTATTCCAGAAAATAGGTAATGCTATCATACAGTTTTGTTTGAATATGAATTGTCGAATTTATATTTTTTTTTTGTTTGGGGAGAAGAGAGCAGACTTCAGCGACTGATAATGATGACGATGACTTTCTTAACATCATGAACATGGAGAGAACGAAGACATTTGCAGGCAATGGCGAGTCCATCAAATTTCAGTCTCATCACTTTCTCGAGGTATTAAATATTTTCAGTTTTAATATATCGTTTCATAAATAGTCGTTACGAAGAGTTACATCAGTAGTAAAACATTTTTTGTTGTTGTAAGACTCAGATAAACACTCACTAAACCATTAAACATGGTAATGGGTCAACACTAGGGTAGGAATGGGGCTGAGTACTGAAAATTTTCAGATATAGATCTCATTATCGTTGAATTATCTAGTAGTAATTAAGAACTAATAATCAATTCTTTATAAGTAAGATATTTGATATTTAGACAAGCACTAACCATTATAGAATAAAATCATCAAATAGTGAATCATCGGATCAGATTAGGCTACTTCACTGATTTTGGATATACTACTAGACAATATTTTTTTTGGGTCGTCTACTAGTAAATATTTAAGATTTTTTTATTCGTTGATTTATAATGAAAATTCGTACATTTATTACCAATATTAAATTTAGTGTTTTCGTCGACAGTATCAAATATATCGACTAGTAATGCATATCAAATCAACTTCCTCAAATAATATGGCATATATAAGATCCTCTAAAAATTATAAAAAATAAATAAACTTAGGCCCATTTTTCTGATGTTTTCATAGACATATTTATTATGTTCCATCAAATATTCGATACATTCATTCGTGAATCAATCTAGATTTTATAACCTAGAGCCTTTAATAAATAGGCCCATATACTTGAGGATTTGATTGATTTGGACTATAATACCGTGTAACTTAGTCCAAAGTTTCGATCTTATGAAAAACTATGACCAAATATAATGTCTTTTTAAAAAAAAATTAAAACGAAAGATTTATCAGAGAAACTAAGACTTATGTCTTTCGAACTTATTAGGGTGACAACAGGAAGAACAATTGGGAAAACGAACACGAAGAAGAAGAGGAAGAAGAATTATCGCTGTCTTTGTCGTTGAATCATCCTCATAATTATCAACAACGTTGGAGAATCAATGCGTCATCATCACTCAGTGAAACCAGTGAAGCAGTCTCATCGTCTTCTGCTCCATTCATCTTCAGAGATTGTTTTGCTTCTTCTAAGATTGATCTTAATCTTAATCTCTCATTTTCTCTACTCCGTAGTTGATGTTTTGGTCGTTTGTTTTAAATTTTAGTGCAGAGAACATTCAAATTTGTTTGAAAACATTCTAAGAAATCGTAATCTTTTAGCTAGGCTTCTAGATTTCTTTTGCGATCGCGATGATTTTTTGGGTCTACACTCTTATGGTCGATTCGGATTTTATTTCTTTTCGAAAATTGAAAATGTTTTAACCGATTGAGCCAAAGTAATTCCAGTGGTTATGATTATGATTAGTTTTCACATGAACCACTCGGATTTCACGATATGTGATTGGACTAAATATTGTTCTTGTTTGAATGAATAATGAGAAATTAATGTCTAATCCGGAGATAAGTGTGTAAACGGAAGGTATTCGAGAAAAGAAGCGGTTAAACGCTTCATGTTTGCGCAGAAGGAAACGCCACGTTTAAAAAGAAGCGTTTTAACGCAGTCCGTTGTAGAAGCCAAACGCGCGTTTTGATATAGAAGTGGAAGGAAAAGGATGACGTAAAACGCAGCGTTTTGTTTCGTATTCCCGCGAAAGAATTCCCTTAAACGCAGCGTTTATTTAGTAGTGGGTGTGTATTTATGTACGCATTAAATTTGCAACCGTTTCTTTTGCGGAAAAAAATGATTACAGATTATTCCGGGAATTACTTTTGATCGTAGTGAGACGATGGTCGGTGGGGATGAATCTATCGCACCGTCTCGGTTCGAGATTCCGGGCGGAGAGGCTCGAGGCTTCGTCCTCCGCTGATAATTCGTTCGCCGAAATGTCTCCGGGATCTATCCCAGTGCGGCGAGCTGCTCTTTTTCTAGCCGCCATCTCCATCTCATGCTTTGTTCTTTACAGAGCCGCTGATTCCTTGTATTTTCTTCCTCGCATTTTGCCATCTTTCGATTTCTCTGCTTATCAGGTCAGTTTTCTCTTCTCTATCTTCTTTTCTCATCGCAAGTTTTATCGCCAATTTGATGTTCGTCGAAAATCATTGAAATTGCAGTGGAATTAGAAGTGACCTTAGCTATTTCTAGTGCTTGGAGTTTGCATGTGGGTTGTTCTTATGAACGAGTTATTTCTCAGTTTCAATTATGATGAATTTGGAACCAATGGATCAAATATGATTGAATGTGGAGCTACAAGTGTTCTACTTTACTGATTTCTGGTATTCTTGATTTCACTTGGCGAATGCATCCAAATGGTGAATTTGGTTTCATGACAGGATAATGAGGAACCTAACCTGGAAAATGTTGTGCGTAAAGCCGCGACGAAAGAGAGGACAGTGATTTTGACAACTTTGAATGCAGCATGGGCAGCTCCAGGATCCGTTATCGATCTCTTCTTCGAGAGTTTTAGAATCGGGAAAGAAACAAGCAAACTCTTGGACCATTTGGTGATTGTTGCATTGGATGCCAAGGCGTATTCACGTTGCTTAGAACTCCATAAGCATTGTTTCAGTCTTGTTACGGAAGGAGTTGATTTCTCCCGAGAAGCCTATTTTATGACTCGGTCTTACTTGAAGATGATGTGGAGAAGGATTGATCTCCTGCGGTCTGTTCTTGAAATGGGATACAATTTTGTATTCACGGTAAATTTCCCGCATCTTCTCTAGCTATAGCATTGACATGAGGGAAACCCGTGGGAAGTTCAGTGCTCTGGTTCTATTAAGTGATCCGTTCATTCGTTTTTTCCTTTTCTTCAGGATGCTGATGTGATGTGGTTCAGGAACCCGTTTCCACAGTTTTACAGGTATGCGGATTTCCAGATTGCTTGCGATCATTACCTCGGAAGATCAAACGACTTACATAATAGACCAAACGGAGGATTTAACTTTGTCCGGTCCAACAATCGAACTATACTCTTCTACAAATACTGGTATGCTTCAAGGCTGAGATTCCCGGGATATCACGATCAAGATGTCCTTAACTTTCTTAAGACAGAACCATTTGTTTTCCGCATTGGGTTGAAGATGAGATTCTTGAACACTGCCTATTTTGGCGGTCTATGTGAGCCTAGCAGAGATATGAATTTGGTTCGTACAATGCACGCCAATTGCTGCTACGGTATGGAAAGTAAGCTTCACGATCTCAGAATTATGCTTCAAGATTGGAAAGATTTCATATCTTCACCACTTCATCTAAAACAATCCTCTGGTTTCTCTTGGAAGGTTCCTCAGAATTGCAGGTACTCTTCACTTCGTTTTAAATGATCTTCCTTTTGAAGATTTCCAATCTATGTGTGGCTTTGCGTTGAATGTTGACGGTCACTATCATCGATTCGTGATCATGAACTTTTTTTATTTTATTTCCAGTCTTGATTCTCTCCGACATTATGATGAATCTGTGGATGATGAAGAGAGCGATCCACCAGACGAACCTCAAGACTGAAAAGTGCGAGACTTTTTGTATATATTCTTGAGAATTTTTTCCAGAAAGAAAGAAGAAAAAGGAAATTTTGAAGAGATGTAACACAAGCTGACAGCAACATCTGCAGTTCTGATGATAAATTTCGAAACTCAATGGATATTGATTTTTATAAGTTATAACTAATGACAGGCCAAATTAGATTGATATATCTGAGAAAGAAAAAAATGATACATCTGACATCTGTGAGAGTGTGTCGTTGTTAATTGTTATATAAATCTATGATTCAATCCGTGCAATCCGTGCTACCAATATAGCGCAAGATAATTTTTAAAAAAAAATTGTTTTGAAATTTAAGGAAAAATAAATTTATCTGAATTTTATAATATGTCTAACTAATGATTATATAGAACTGTCAATCCGGATTAACATATGTACTTAACCCGTTTTGTAATGAACTAAAATATTATTCGGGCTAAACCGCAAAAACCTACACTATAAGAAAACAATCAATTTCTGACGGCAAAATCCGACATATTTTTGACGGATTTTGTTCGTCGGTTCTAGTTCGTCGAAAATTAATATCCGTCGGAAATCCGTCAGAAATTTCCGACGGATTCAAATCCGTCAAAACTACGTCGGACGGATTTCCGACGACTATTTTTCGATGGATTTCCGACAGCTATTTTCCGACGGATTTCCGACAGATTTTAAATAATTAAAAAAATGAAAATTAATATTAAACTTAATAT
>PKMM01000785.1:0-31409 GCA_002933915.1 Eutrema heterophyllum
CTAGGGATTGGAGAATTAAATGAGAAAAAAAAAATAACTCTTGTGAAAAATTAATCTCAAATGAGGAATAAAAGAAAATAAAACAAGAGATAAGAAAGAAACTCCCTAGTAACTAAGGTGTAGAAAAGGTTGTGGTTTGATGTGGTTTGCGTTTTAAGCTTAAACATTTGTGGTTAAGAAGAGTTTTGAAAGAAAAATAAAATTGCTTGTCAAGTTCGGGAATTAGATGAAAAGCTTTAGGATGGGTAGAACAATGGAAGAGCATCTTGTATGCATAAATTGTTTCCCATTCTCTATTGCTTTTGTATAATGACTTGCGTTTGATTTTGAGAGTTGCCACAAATACATGAACCGCCTCTTATACGTAAAAACCTTTTTCTACCGAGCCAAATGGAATAGATCAATTGCCCATATGTGAGAGTACACGCTTGAACTTAAATGAATGTAGGGAATTGGTTGATAAGAAAGCTTGCGGATACTTGGTTTGGATTTTATGTAAATAATTGGAGTTGCGATAAGTCTAGAGAAGTTAGAGCCAAATTGAGATACGTTTTTGCAATGTCTTGGTATTATCTTGGGCATGGATTTCCCACTTTGAATGCTTTGACATGTCTTTTAGTTGTGAATTCCCACTCTTCAAAACCTCTCTTTCGGTTTGTCTTTTATTGTTTGCTTGCGGATAAGCAAAAGGCAAGTCCGGGGGAGTTGATAACACCATATTTTACATGTTTTTAGGACTTTGTTTTCATATGTTTTAATCCCACTTTGTATAGTTTTGTGATCTTTTCATGCATTTGAGTCTCATTTTGTTTTAACTTGCATTTTAGAAGTCCTAGAGAGTTTTGTGTCGTTTTTGGCTTGCTGGAGCCTTTTTCAGGTGTTTAGGAGTGCTTGGAGCAGCTTGGATCAAAGGAGACACTTGGAATTCGAAGGAAGATCGAAAAAGGACCAAAAGGAGCAAAATACACGTCCGATCGGTTAACAACCGATCGGTGTAACCGATCAACATTTCCTGATCAAGACAATGTGCCTGAAAGATCCAACCGGAAGAACACCTTTCCCATTGAATTAGACTGGTAGCTCTAAATTAAAGTTATGCTAAATTGAGTTAGCTTTCTACTGGAAGTGGTTTCATGTTATTCGCATCAGCGGTTCGCGAGATGCATTTGATTTAGTGAAAACATGTCTTTACCGGAAAATGCAGCTGAAAGATCATGTCGTATGAAAGCCTTCCCATACCCAGTTTAATCTCAAATTTGGATATAAGATAGACAATTGAGTTAGCTTCGCGTGAGCGTTGGATTCGTGTCATTCAGGGCTGTGGTTCAAGAGTTATGG
Organism: Eutrema heterophyllum; assembly: GCA_002933915.1. NCBI lineage: Eukaryota > Viridiplantae > Streptophyta > Magnoliopsida > Brassicales > Brassicaceae > Eutrema > Eutrema heterophyllum. Next base: position 1,339 of record PKMM01000785.1, read on the forward strand.
CCGATTTAGTGAAGAGATGTCAAGCCGAAATCGTCAAACCGATCGCCAAGGTCGACGCCACCATTTTAACAAGCGAGATCGGTTACAAACCGATCCCCATAACCGATGCCAGCACTTTAGTGACCCATTTTTGTATTTAAGTCATTTTTGTCCAATAAAAACATAAGTCTTCTTCTATTAATTGTGTGTGACGACCCAAGAACTCTCTCTAGAGTTTCTTGGGTTGTTTTTCATGTATAATCCACACTTTTGAAGATTTCTTCAATCTTGTTTCATGTTATCTTTATTTGACTCTTCTTCTATCTTTTAATCGGTTTAGATTTGTGATTCTTGTTGTTTTTGTGAGTTGACTTTTTGTGTTCTTCATGTTCTTAGTATGTTCTTGGTGTTCTTGTGAATAGTTTTTTGTTGGATCATGATTAGGCTTGATTTGGATGGTTTGATGATTGCTTGTTGATGTTTAGCCTTAGATAATCATTTGTTCACATGTTTAGAAGTGATCTTAATGCTAGAGTTGAATTAGCTACTCAATTTCTAGATCATGGTCGATTTACACTCGAAAGAGGTTTGGTAGATTGTCTAGAAGATTTCTAAACGTGCTTTTCGTTCTTAACCGATGGCCATCGTGATTAAGGTGAATTGTTGGCTTAAAAAAGACTTACGTTTTATGCTTGTTGATAATTTGGTTGCAATTGAGAGATTAGCTAATTCAAATTATCAATAAAGGGTTTAGCATCATGAGAGTGAGCTAAGCTATTTGTGTGTTCCTTGCCAAAGATTGAATGTTCATTGAATGTTTATGCATCACTAGTAATTTGTCTTGATGGTTAGATGATGGTGATTTAGGATGATCTTTGTTAATTCTTTCACTTAGGTTCTTAGGTTGGTTCTTATTGCTAGATTTGATAAGATAAACCGAAGTTTAGTACTACACCTAGATTAGGTAGTTCTAGTTTGGCATGACAAACCGAACTAAAGCTACACCCTAGGATTTTTGGTCTCGTCCCATGCTTTAGGGAAGATATTCGAGTAAGCGGTGTTAATGCTAGATTAGGTTTGTTCATTCGAGTCTTGAACTTAGGCATTTCACACCCGGAAGGAGTTAGATGAATTGCTTGAACCGAATCTTTTGTGAGCTTTGCATATCCTAGCCAATTGGCAATTGATGTCTAGGGCGTTTAGTGAACAATTGGACTTGTGACTAATGCTCATCGATTATTTTTGATTGCAAACGAAAGTTTATGATAATCGAGTAATCGATGAAGAGATTGATACCACGAGAGTGGATTAGTCTTACGATTGTGTTCCATGTTCTAAGATAGCGTTTAATGCTTCCAAAATATTCATTGCTTAATTGTTAATCATCTCTTCGATAGTTTAAGCCATGACCAACGTTTCCTCTTTGAGTTTTATTTTCTTTCGTTTATTTTCTTTCTTGCATTTTGATCTTTTTCTTCTTTCTTTTTTGTATAAAACATAAAACCGTTTTTGCTCTAGCTTAGTTTGTTTCTCGTATCTTTGGTGTGTAATCTTTATTCTCTGTGGGATCGATCCTAAAGTGCTACAATGACATACCGTTATGATTGCGGTAGTGTGCGCATTAGGTTAATTGGTGCGGGTAAGAAAACACGAAATCAGAACACCATCTATGTCCTTGAGTATGGTTGAATATGATGCTTAGCCAGATGAACACATGGGACGTCCAGTGTCATAGTTGCTAACCTTCTAGAGCTTAGATAGAACACTTATCCTTCGAGTAACTCTAAAGCTTGAAGAGAATCATCCACTTCTAAATGGATCTTCCCCAACTGTGCATTGTAGCGATGACTGATCCTTACCGTACCTTACACCATGATGAAGATAGATGATATCCATGACCATTATGGCTTCATCAGACCTATGGGTTATGACCCACCACGCTTTCGCTGCACTCACTCTGATTACTAAATTGCTTTCCGTTTCAAGGTTTTCCAACCTATCGACCGTCGAAGTGTTTTCCTAACACTTTCTTTGGGGTCCCCATGCAAATTGGAGTTCACGTGTCCATCTGTTTTTTCCCGAAGATACTCCCTCACGCACCATTGAAAATCTTTGCACTAGGCATAGCTCCAAATGTGACTAGCGCCTCCTCGCATTCCTTGGTGATCTCCTTGTCACCGTCTTTTGTGAAGTCCATTACCAGCTAGCCTTAGTGAATTTCACAAGCAACATGATTGAACGTACTAAAGAGGTTTACTTAATAGCGATCGATGCTGCTCCATCATGGTCTCTTGGCCGGAAGTGGTGATATTCCCATATTTTACCTCTTTTATCATGCATTTAACTTAGTATTTTAGGTCTCATGCATGTGTTTTCATATCTTTCTTTAGTGTTTTGGTCTAAAATAAAGTTTAGCTAGTTTGCATTAGGTCCTAGTGAGTTTTGCATTCATTTGGAGTAATTTTAGGTACTTGGAGACGTTTTTGAAGATAATTGGAGTGAAGGGCCAAAAGGGACGGCAAAGCTCATCCGAGGTGTCTGAAAGACCTGGCAGGACGTAGGGCTTCCGATCAGATTCAGACTCAATAAACTTCATGAGAGTTGTAGCAAAGTGAGTTCTATGTCTACTGAAGGTGATTTGAGGCCATTCGGACATGTATTTCAGGAGATATGGCTGTTTTACCAAAGGTGTATCTGTCTGGCGAGAAGACCATGCCGTCCCACATCCGTCCGGCGTGCCCATCCGGCATGCTCTCCTCTTCAACCCAGCACCTGTACCGACCCACTTCCATATGGCATTCCCAAACGGTACTGGGACAGAAGCAAGCACCATTCCAACCCAGCTCTCATACCGTCCCGAAGCCATCCGGTGTACAAGTCCAAATCCATCCTCATCAAAGCCAGCCAAAGCGATTGAAAGATCAGGCCAAACGAAGAACTTACACTCGGATTTAGCTTCCGAAGTCTTTATAGAGGTTGTAGATAATTGAGTTAGATATCGTCTGGAGGTCGTGTCAAGTCATTCGGAGCATTGGTTCGAAAGATACATCAGATTTAGCATGGACGTGTCTATCTGGCGACCAAACGGGTTATGCACAAGAACTCCATACCGACCTTGTTCCATCCGGTACAGCCATCCGGTATGGATCCAAAACAGACTACTTATACCCAGTTTTAACCGGATCAAGACCCGGTTTGTCTCGGGTTCACCCGGTTCCCCCACCTTCCTTTAAATAGTCCAAAAACCTAATTTTCATGATCTAAACTTTATTTTCTCTCTTTCTCCTTGCACAAAAACGTGGTCACCTTGATTCTTTTTAGGATTTGGATGATTTTGTAAGAGATATCTTGAGTTTTATGCAATTGGAAGTTTAATCTCTTTAATCTTTAATCTTTCATCTCTTATTCACTTAATCATGGGATTTGACATCTCTTTCATAAGATTTGTTGGGTTCTTCATGGTAAGTGAGTAGAAACTCTTTGGATCATTGGGCTTGGTAGATTAGGGACTTATTTTGTTAATCTTTGATGTCTAGAGCCTAATGATGTTATTTCCTTTCTTATTTAGTGGTTTTAATGCTACATTAGGCTAGAGATAGTTAATCTAGATCATAGGGAATTTCATGCACATAAACTGTTTGATGAAATTCCCCAATGAACTAAATAAGAGATTTTCATAATTAGCTCATGAGAGTGAATGTCTAAGGTGAATCTTGGCTAATAGAACTTATGATTAATGCTTGTTAATTACATTTTCACAAATGAAAATTTAATCTTGATTTTGTAATTAGTGAAGTGATTAGTGCTAAGAGATTAGGCTAATCTTGATTAGTGTTCTAGGCTTAAGGAAATGCACTTTTGTGATTGGATAGACATCATTGCTTAACTCAAGATTTCCCCAAATCAATTGCTTGCCCAAAGATCCTCTTTTAATCATTTTCTTAATCGTTTTTAGTGCTATTACTTGTTCACTTGTTTAATTTGAATCATTAGGTTGTTAGAAAATCAAAACCACACTTGTTTGCTTGGATTAAACAGTTTCTTGCATTCTTGTTCCATTGAACAAATCCCAATTGGATTGACACCTAAAATATTGCAATGACATGAGCATATTTAGGATTGATTTTTAGGAAAAATCCTACTTATTAATTGGCGCCGTTGCCGATTGGGGTTCTAGTTTAATCAATAGGATTTAGATTCTTTTTGAGATTAATCTTTATTTTCTTTTTGTTTACTAATCTCTTTCACTTCAATTGCTTATCTTCTCATATAGGTACAACATTCATCTCTTGGACCGTGAGAATAGAGCAAGAAGGAAAGAAAATGTGAGAAAGTTGTGCGTCTAGAAGGTTTGTGTATCAACATGGATCAAGAACCTAGAGCACGGAGACCAATAGGGGCCGGTGATGCACCAAACCGGTATGGGAATAGGAATGGTATACATCCACCACCCTTGGAGAATGTCGATTTTGAAATCAAGGTGAGCTTGATATCCATGCTCCAAGGAGACAAGTATCATGGGCTGCCCGTGGAGAATCCACTCGATCATCTCGACACCTTTGACCGTATGTGTGACTTGGTAAAGATGAACGGTGTCTCGGAGGATGCACTTAAGTTTAGGCTTTTCCCTTTCTCTCTTGCCGACAAGGCTCACCATTGGGAAAAGACATTGCCTCACGGAACCGTCAACTCTTGGGATAAATGCAAGGAGGTCTTTTTAGCCAAGTTCTTCTCCACTTCAAAGACAGCCAAGATAAGAAACCAGATTTCTAGCTTCACTCAAAGAGGAAATGAGAGCTTTTGTGAAGCATGGGAGAGATTCAAGGGCTATACAATGGCATGTCCACACCATGGGTTCTCCGATGAATCTCTATTGAGTACTCTATACCGAGGTGTATTGCCAAAGATGAGAATGATCCTTGACACCGCAAGCAATTGAAATTTCATGGGGAAAGATGTTGAAGAAGGACAAAAGCTTGTTGACAACCTTTCCCAAAGTGATGGGAATTATGGAGAAGACTTTGAAAGTTCTTCAAGAGGGGTTAAAGATTATGAAGACCAAAGTACAAGAACGATTAAAGCCCTTAATGAAAAGATGGACAAGCTTATACAAACAACCCAAAAGTCCATCAAATTCGTGGGAGAGCTTGATAGAAACAAAGAAGAGGTTCACTTTGTGGGAGGACAAGGCGGTTACAACAAGATTGTCAACCCCAATCACCAAAGCTTTGAAGACCAACGACCTCAAGGCCAAGAGTATAACTTCCCACCTCAAGGTATGGTTCCAAGAACACTTTCCAAGGAAACCAAGACTTTGATGTGAATGGGATGTTTCAACAATTACTCAAGGGTCAAGCCGAGATTCACACTAAGGTCGATTGCTCTTACGATGACCTCTACAAAAAGCTTGAATCCATGTCTTCCAAGATCAAACACTTGGAGGAACAAAATGCTAAAGGAAGTTCCCTCACTCGTAAGCCCATGGAGAAACTTCAAGGAAAAGTCAATGAGAGCCAACAGGAGTATTGCAACGCTATATACTCAAATGATGAGAATGAAGCCGCTATTAGAGAAATTGAGCTTCTACTTTATGGTTCACAAGTCGAAGAACTTCCCTCTAGAGATGTTCCCTCAAAGCTCAATGAGGACATTGAGGAACAAAGTGGGGAGGTGGCCCTTGGGAATGAAGATGATGTGGTTTTTGTTGAGGGAAAGGGTACAAGCATGGATGAAGAGCAAGTGATCTCTACGCAAATGGAGGTTGAGAAGTCTCTCAAAGACATGGTTGAGGAGAAAAACGTGGAAGCACATGTGATGTCTAAGAAAGAAGCATCTTGCATTGGACCTTCTCCATATGAGCCTCCACTTCCATTTCCCGGTCGTATTCTCACCAAGGCACAAAAGAAAGTGCTCTCAAGCTTCAAGGCCAACATGGATAAGATTGGAGCGCCTTTGCCTAGTGTGAGTGACTTGTCTCAACTTCCACAACACCAAAAGTTCATCAAAAGCATACTTGAGAACCGAGAGAAAGTGGAAGAGCTCATGGCGGTCTTTGATTCACCAAGCACAACAAAGGTTGAGCCTAAGTCTATCCCCAAGCTTGGGAATCCCGGTAAGTTCTCTGATATGCTCAAATATAATACCCTAAAGTACTAAAGCAGTAGTTGCAGTAAGTTAGGGGTCGAACCACAAAGACTCAAGATATCACTCAATAGATTACAAGATTCGAATTAAGCTAAGTCAATCAATTTAACAAAGAGCAATGAACAAAATTAGAAAAGTTGTAATTCAATGGAGGAAATATAGGTTCAGGGTATTTCTCAGGAAATCAGAGAATGCAGACAAAACAATAAATCAGGATTCAGATTTAGCACGGTTCTTGAACTCAAATCACTAAGTTATAATCAACCAACTTTCGTTGCGAGAATTATCTAAGTCTAAATCCTAGAATTCCAAATTTCTTATAATGCTAAAACACGTTTTGGGGCTTATTGTAATTATTAAAGTCTTCTGGACCAAGGAGCAGTTTCTTCAAACTTCAGAAAAGTCGCGACTCTTGTTTCTCTGCAGTCGGTATCGATCGATACCATAAGTGGTATCGGTCGATACTCGGGCTCCAAATCGACATCTCAACTACATGATCTCTGCTTTGCTCCAAAAAGCTCCAGAATACTTCAATATCTCCAATTATGCTTCAAACGTACCTAAAACTTGAAAAGACTCCAAAAACACTAGAAAGACTCAATAAAAAGGACTTATATCATGGTCAAAAACGGGTAAAAACCATGATATATCAACTCCCCCAGACTTAGCCTTTGCTTGCCCTCAAGCAAACAGAAAACCAAACCAGAGAAAGAGGTTTGAAAACAACGGAGACTCACCTGTTCTTGAACCACTGCAATAACCCTTTTCCCTAATGTCTTCTCATCACTTTACCAGTCCCAGATATAACCGCCATGTACTTCTCCGTAGATATTCGCAGCTTTCCAGACTCCACAAATAATCTCACAGCTTCATCCTTCAAAACCATCATCGCCAGTTTCATCGCTGTAATCAATGTCAAGAACCTTCTAAACTCTTTCTCATGCAATATCGTGACAAAAGAACCACCTAATTTTCACACTTTTTGGTATTGTTTCCTCTCCCCCAGACTTATTTCATTTCATGCTCTTCTCTTTTTTTTCTTTTTTTTTTATTTATTTGCACATACAAATCAAGGTTTGAGACGCGAGTATTGATGGTGTTTGCCACCGAATCCCCGGTTCTTCCCCTCTCAATGTATCAAAGGCGTAGGCGAATAGTGGTATCACGGGAAATTTTCCGAACCTCGCTTCCAACCTTCGTGTGATCATTCCTTTCCAAATAGAATAATGGGATCGCTGGAAATTTTCCTAGCTCTCTACTCAGAAGAAAATTATTTCATCTTTTATGCTCTTATTTATTAACTTATAACAGGGGAGAGAGATATCATTACTTTAAACACATGGGTTCCTTTGTCAGATATGAATGAGGAATCAAGCTCTATGGACATCAACCACATCGATGAAGTGCAAAAATTTGGCTCAGGTTTCGACGAACTCTACTGGAAATATGGGTGTTTTCTAGTCAACTGGACAGCCTTTGGATTTTTCATTAGTCCGATCTAAAACTGATTCTGTAACAATGGACACTCAGAAGCGAAGTTAAAGCAGTAGATTCAAGAACAAGATCATAATCTCCAACAAAATTTTGACTCAATAAAACAAATTTGACACCAAAACGACTGACTCTAAGAAAAACAAAAACGTTGTCAGCAACTACCTCCCCCCAGACTTAAACAACACTGTCCCCAGTGTTATCTAGTCTAGATTCGGCAAAAGAAAACAGAAGAGCTGAGTGGATTGGTGAAAATCGAAGGAGACGTACCTGGGTGACTGGTATCGATCGATACAAGGGATATTGGTTGATGCAATTGTGACATCGATCGATCTGTAGTTCACGGTCCCTTAAGAAATACCCAGCTCCTTTGTCGTGTGGATGGTGTCGATCGATACCGGGTGGGTGTCGATCGATACTGCTCTTCTGAATCTGCTGCACGTGAAACACAAGACACAAAACCAAAAACAAAAATAATAGAAAAACGTATGTACAGACTTACCAGCGGGTTGCCTCCCACCAAGAGCTTGTTTTTAGTCATTAGCTTGACTTTACTAAGTTCAGGCAATGGGTGCATCAGCCAGAGGCACAATGTGTCCGTCTGGAATCTCGGCGTTCTCCCAATAGTGTTTCACCCTCTGTCCATTGACAGTGAACTCCTTGCCTTCAGCACTTATCAGCACAACTGCACCGTGTGGTCGGACTTCCTTGATGGTGAAGGGACCTGACCAACGAGAACGCAATTTTCCCGGAAACAATTGCAAACGAGAGTTATACAGAAGTACCTGGTCGTTGGGTTCAAAGTGTCGAGAGAGGATCTTTTTGTCGTGATACGCCTTAGTCATCTCCTTGTATAGCTTCGAATTTTCATAGGCAAGGTGCCTAATCTCATCCAGCTCGTTCAGTTGAACCAATCGCCTCGCTGCAGCAGACTTGATGTCAAAATTCATCAGCTTGGTAGCCTAGGCTGCCTTGTGCTCGATCTCTACTGGAAGGTGACATACTTTCCCATACAGCGAGTGAAACGGTGTAGTCCCAAGCGGTGTCTTGAAAGTAGTCTGGTAGGCCCATAGTGCATCATCCAGCTTGGCAGACCAATCCTTCCGAGTTGTACACACTGTCTTTTCTAGAATCTCTTTGATCTGCTTGTTGGAGACTTCGACCTGCCCACTAGTCTGAGGATGATATGGAGTGGCCACACGATGATTCACACCATGCTTCTTCAGCAGCTTCTCGAAGACTTAGTTAATGAAGTGAGTGCCACCATCACTTATAACAATCTGAGGTACTCCGAATCGAGGGAAAATAATGGACTTAAACAGCTTAAGAACCACTGAGGAGTCGTTGGTTGGACTAGCAATCGCTTCCACCCATTTGGACACATAGTCCACAGCAACCAGAATGTACCTGTTCCCACGTGATAAAGGAAAAAGACCCATAAAATCAATGCCCCAGCAATCAAAAACTTCCACCTCAAGGATGAAGTTCTGTGGCATCTCATGTCGCCTACTGATCTTCCCTCTCCTCTGACAGACATCACACTGCGAGATGAAGGCATGAGCATCCTTACACATCGTAGGCCACCAAAATCCTACTTGAAGAACCTTGGACACTGTCTTGAAAGTAGCAAAGTGTCCAGCATACTCAGACCCATGACAATGGTACAACACCTCTGGTACCTCAGACTTTGCAATACATCTCATGTACATCCCACCAGAACAGTGCTTGTACAAGTAAGGTTCATCCCAGAAGAATCTCCTTACGTTACGCATGAATTTCTTCCTGTCATACTTCAGTAGGTGCTTGGGCTCGTCAGCTGCAGCAAGATAATTGTCGATATCAGCATACCAAGGTCGAGCAGGAGTAGCCACAACAGCTAGAAATTCCTCAACATCAAAGTGATCCATAGGCAAAAATGGACTGGCTGGCGATGGGTATCGACCGATACTAGGTGAGTATCGATCGACACCAAAACCTGCAGCTCGTGAAAATTGCAGATTTTCGGCAGAAATTATGTGAAACCAAGTCTCGATGAAGTAAATGTTCTCCTCATAAATCATCAATGGGCATGTCCTCATCGATTTTCATCCTTGAGAGATGGTCTGCAACTCCGCTCTCGACGCCCTTTTTGTCCTTAACTTCGATGTCGAAACCTTGGAGCAAAAGGACCCAACGACATAGGCGAGGCATGAGATCCTTGTTCTGCAGCAAGTACTTGAGAGCTGCATGATCTGTGTGGACGGTCACCTTACTCCCAATCAAATAGGATCGAAACTTCTCAAAAGAGAAAAAAACTGCAAGTAACTCCTTCTCTGTGGTGCTGTAGTTCCTCTGAGCATCATCCAACGTCCTGCTGACATAGTAGATAACATGAAGTTTCTTGTCTTTCCTCTGACCCAGAACTGAACTAACTGCAAAATTGCTCGCATCGCTCATAACCTCAAAAGGTAGATTCCAATCCGGTGGTTGGACAATAGGAGCACTCACCAAGGCTTTCTTAATCTCCTCAAAGGCTGTAAGACAATCAGGGGTAAAATCAAATGTGACTTCTTTGCATAACAGGGCGGTGAGTGGGCGGGCAAGCTTGGAGAAGTCCTTGATGAAACGTCGATAAAACTCAGCATGACCAAGGAAGCTTCGAATGTCCTTCACAGATTTCGGTGGTTGTAGGCTTGTCATGACTTGAATCTTAGCTTTGTCAACCTCAATCCCAGCCTTAGAAACCTTATGCCCAAGAACGATGCCCTCATGAACCATAAAGTGACACTTTTCCCAATTAAGGACCAAGTGTTTCTCCTCGCATCTCTGGAGCACCTTGCACAAGTTATCCAGACAGTTCTTGAATGACGATCCATAAACTGAAAAATCATCCATGAACACCTCCATAAACTCCTCAATCATGTCTGTGAAGATAGACATCATACACCTCTGAAATGTCGTTGGAGCGTTACATAATCCAAATGGCATTCTGTTGTACGCGAATGTGTCATAAGGACATGTAAAGGTCGTCTTCCCCTGATACTCTGGATGTATAGGAATCTGGAAAAAGCCTGAGTACCCATCGAGAAAACAGTAGTATGAGTGACTCGCTAACCTTTCTAACATCTGGTCAATGAATGGCAATGGGAAGTGATCTTTCCTTATGGCCGCATTCAACTTCCTGTAGTCAATACACATCCGATGACCAGTGATTGTCCTTGTAGGAATCAGCTCATCCCTCTCGTTCTTCACCACAGTGATTCCTCCTTTCTTGGGCACAACGTGAACTGGGCTAACCCAAGAACTGTCTGAGATGGCATAAATGATCCCTGCTTCCAACAGCTTCATCACCTCCTTTCTGACCACTTCCTTCAGGTTCGGATTCAGCCTCCTCTGATGCTCAATTGAAGCATTTGACTCGTCCTCAAGGTGAATCATGTGCATGCATAGATCTAGGGAGATACCTGAAATATCCAAGAGCTTTGCGATACTTGCGCATCTTACTCAGCAGTAAGGTAATCTCTGCGTTGTTCAAGGAAGCATTAACGATCACGGGGTATGTGGAATTAGGACCAAGAAAAACGTACCTTAGCTTTGCTGGAAGTGGCTTAAGTTCGATCTTAGGAGCCTTCTCCTCACTCCAATCACCAAGCACAACAGCCTTCGCAGAAGTCTCAGCCAACTTCTCTGGTTTTGGCGGACGGTGTCGATCGATACCCTCAGTGGTGTCGGTCGATACTGCTCTAGTTGTGTCGAGCATCTTGGCATATCCAGCAGCTACTTCACTCAAGTACACCTCTGAATCAGCTGAACAGACCAACGCCCTCTCTAATGGATCCTTAGGATGCATCTCTAGAAAATACTCTTCAGCTATGCCACCGAAGGTATCAACAAAGAAAGTCTGCCCATCGATGGTTGGTCTCTTCATCATCTTCTCCATGTTAAAATTCATGACCAAATCACCGATGTTAAGAGTTATCTTCCCATTTCTGCAATCAATCAAAGCACCAGCTGTTGCTAGGAATGGCTTTCCCATAATAAGAGGATCTCCGGGCTCTGCATCATACTCTAGGACAATGAAGTCAGTTGGGATCAAGCAATTCCCAATCTTAATCGGAACATCTTCGAGCAATCCTTCAGGAAGTCTCACTGAACGATCAGCAAGTATCAGTGAGATCCTAATGGACTTGAAATCTGTCATCCCCATCCGTTGAGCAACTGAGTATGGCATGAGGTTCACACTTGAGCCAAGATCACATAGAAAACGCTCAAATCTTTCGGTGAAGATCGTACAATCCAACATAAAACTCCCTGGATCTGGTAGCTTCTCTGGAATCTTGTTAAGCATGATCGCACTGCACTCATGAGTAAGCATCATCACTCCATCTTCAAGGTTCACATTGCTCGATACCATCCGCTTGACATATCTCCTGAAGGCTAGTGAAGTCTTGATAGCATCGACAAAAGGAAGCTCAACAATCAACTTATCTAGCATCGCCTTGCATCTGGAGTCTTCCACTTCCTTCTTGGTCTTCCTAGGAAGTCGAGGAAAAGGTATCTTGGGCGTATAGACTCTTCATGTACTCAAATCGGGCTGTTTCTCCACTTCAGGGTCAGTGTCGATCGATACAGGATGGGTATCGATCAACACACGAGGGCTTGAGATGTCCCGTGAAAGTATCTGCACTGGTGTCGATCGACATTGGCTGGTGTCGGTCGATGCTTGTGGTTTTGAAACGTCTTTGGCAGATCTTTGGACGGGTATCGACCGATGATGGCTGGTATCGATCGATACTGGGGCGATTTCGGGAGCCTCATCGTCATCATTTTCAGCAAGAATGACGAAATTCTTTGAAGTAGAGGTCTTCTTCACTTCTGTACTGACCTCTTTTCCACTTCTCAAGGTGATGGCATGAACATGTTCCCTTGGATTCAATGTTTCCTTAGAAGAAAACCTTCCTGTCTCTTCACAGCATTTGCGGTCTGAGCGACTTGAGTTTCCAGTCTCTTCTGATGAATGCTAAGAGCTTCAATCTTTCCATTTAGGTTTGTGTACATAGCATCCATCTTCCCATTGAAATCCACTGTCATCTTCTGATGTCCCTCGATAAGCTGTTCGAGCATAGACTCGACCCTGCTCTCATGAGTCTTGGGCGGTGGAGATTGATAGGACGAACTCCCATGGGCACGCGTGTAATCGCTGCTCTGCATTGGTTTCTGGGCAAAGGTATTTGCTCCAAAACCTAAGGGCTTGAAATCAGACTTGAATCCTCCTCGCTGAGCATTGTTGGTGAAGCCTCGGTTGTTGTTGTACTGATATCGCTGATTTTGAAAACCAGCACCTCCAATGTAATTAATATCCCCTGCTTCCTCCTCATCAACATTCTCGACCTCATCAGCAAAGTGAATAGCCTTCTGCTGCTTGCCCATCAACAAATTATGCACCGAATCCAGCTTCGCATGCACCTCAGCAATCTGTGACCCATCAATGCTCCCATTCAGCCTCTTCCGCTCACAATATGCATTCTTGGTGCTATTGCTAGACGTCAAGTTCTCAATCAGCACATAAGCATCTTCGGGATATCTCGTGTTGAAATTCCCATTGCTCGCAGCATTCATAGCCATCTGATACCTCCAATCGATTCCTCTGAAGAAGATACCCATCAACTGAACCTGAGTAAACCCATGATGCGGGCAATCTCTCCGATATGATCTGAACCTCGCCCAAGCGGCTTTAAAAGCTTATGTCGCTCCCTGAGAAAATTGGGAGATCTTGTTCCTCGCATCATCATAGAAGTTGTTCAGAAACGCGTTCTTCGTCTCTGCCCAAGTAGTCAGCGATCCCGGAGGCAACTGCTTCAGCCAGTAAGCTGCATCCCCACCAAGAGAGTATGGGAAAAGCTTACAGAAAAGGAACTCATTGGGCATTCCATTGTATTTGATGCTGGTGACCAAGTCCTCGAACCTCTCAATGTGATCCATGGGATGCTCATGAGAAAGACCATGAAAAGGGTGCTGACCCACAAGTGTATAGTATGCAGGCTTCAGGTCAAAGTCATTCCTCTGAAAGCTGGGAATACGAATCGTAGACCAATTGGCATAGAACTGATCTGGTTTGTTGTACTCTCCAAGCGTCCTAGCACGATTAACCACAGCATTCCCATGATTCACCTCGTTGTTGCGCGCAGCCTACGCGGCAATCTCATCGACAGCCACTGGAGGGATTATGATGTTTCCCTCTCCATCAAGTCGCTGTCCAGCCTCATTGCACAAATTACCATCATGGTCCCTCAAGGCTCCAGCCTCGTCACGATTCAACACAATTTGATTGTTCATCTCTGCTTGTTTCTTCTGCTTCCTGATCGTGCGCTCTAAGTCAGCTAGCTCCTTGTTGGACAGATTAGTCAACTGTGTGCTCTTGTTTCTCCTGGTTTCGCGATTAGGCATACACCTGAAACACAAAAGTCAAGAGACGTAAGTAACAAAAATCAAAAAAATATAAAACAAACTAAAAACGGCGAGTATCGACCGATACTAGGAAGTATCGACCGATACCGTCGGACTTAGTCGAAATTCTCGGCTAAAATATGATGGTGAAATTAGAGTCCCCGGCAACGGCGCCAAAATTTGATATGCTCAAATATAATACCCTAAAGTACTAAAGCAGTAGTTGCAGTAAGTTAGGGATCGAACCACAAAGACTCAAGATATCGCTCAATAGATTACAAGATTCGAATTAAGCTAAGTCAATCAATTTAACAAAGAGAAATGAACGAAATTAGAAAAGTTGTAATTCAATGGAGGAAATATAGGTTCAAGGTATTTCTCAGGAAATCAGAGAATGCAGACAAAACAATAAATCAGGATTCAGATTTAGCACGGTTCTTGAACTCAAATCACTAAGTTATAATCAACCAACTTTCGTTGCGAAAATTATCTAAGTCTAAATCCTAAAATTCCAAATTTCTTTGCAAATCCTAAAGATCTAAACCAGCTTTAGAGTTCAGGTTTGATATGTTCACAAAACAACTCAACCAAATTTCTTTGTAGATAGTTATTTTGCTCACCCTAGGTTATGTCAGGTTTCCAATCACACTTTCGTGTCTAATTGATTAACCTACGATCTAAGTTCTATGTGATCAAGCTAGAATTAGCACTAAGAACAAGTGAAGAACTTTTTTGATTATGAATCCTAATAAATCGATCTATCTAACATACAGAGAAAACCTTATGAGAACCCTAAACCTAAAAGAAAACTACTCAGACATGGAGATTAAAGAAACCAACATGACTGAATAATACTTCAATAGATAAAATAAGAATAGAGTGAAACAAAGGGTTCGAAATCTTCTCTCTGACGAACAAAGTTCAGACTTGTCTCCCTCAGAAGCTCTCTCAACAAAAACCAGAATAGAATAAAGTGTACTCAACAAAAGTGGCTGAAAAACCTAATTATAATGCTAAAACACGTTTTGGGGCTTATTGTAATTATTAAAGTCTTCTGGACCAAGGAGTAGTTTCTTCAAACTTCAGAAAAGTCGCGACTCTTGTTTCTCTGCAGTCGGTATCGATCGATACCATAAGTGGTATCGGTCGATACTCGGGCTCCAAATCGACCTCTCAGCTACATGATCTCTGCTTTGCTCCAAAAAGCTCTAGAATACTTCAATATCTCCAATTATGCTTCAAACGTACTTAAAACCTGAAAAGACTCTAAAAGACTCCAAAAACACTAGAAATACTCAATAAAAAGGACTTATATCATAGTTAAAAACGGGTAAAAACCATGATATATCATTCTCCATCACTTGCTCTCTTGGGGACTTGAAGATAGACGATGCCTTGTGTGACTCGGGTTCAACCGTGAACGTCATGTCCTTGGAGATGGCTAAGCGTCTCGGGATCAATAGAATGAAAGATTACCCCTCCACCATCACATTTGGAGACTCCTCTTCGAAGAAACCTCTTGGCCTTGTTGAAGACTACCCTCTCATGATTGGGGAGTGTCTTGTACCTACGGACTTCGTTGTTATGGAGATGGAAAAAAATTAAAAAGCTTTCTCTCCTTCTTGGGACTCCATTCCTCAACACAACCGGTGCAAGCTTGGACTTCATAAACAAGAAGGTAGTGCTTAATAACGTGAGTGATAAGCTCTTTTACACAATGAGGCCTTCATCAATTGGGATTTTCGGGACTATCACTTGTGAGGATAATGAGGTTGAAGCTCCAAGGGTTGAGTATGTGTGAGTTTGTGCAACGGTGGGTTATGGTGATGATAAAGAAGCCCATATATTGGACGGTTGTTGCTTAGCATCCCTTTTCCACACCACTATGGAGAATGGGATTGATAGTAGCAAGACTGCAAGGAAGATGGAAAAGACCAAGGCCAAGAAGAAGACCCCAAGCATGCTTGACGTGTCAAAGGCCACGCTAAACAAGCCTTCCACCATGACTTTCACCCCTTGAAACATGAAGATGGGGTGATTGAGTACAAGATTAAGTGTGAGGGACGACCAAAGCCCTTTGCCATGGTCAAAGTGATTCTCACACCCAAGCTTAAAGAGAAAGGGCAAGCCGGTCTTCAAGAGATGATGAGCAAAGTCCTCAAGCTTGAGCTCAACGATCCACCCGGGAGTGCTCACACTCCTCCATCACCCGCCTTAAAGGGTAACCAATGTCGAACTTAGTGACGTTAAACAAAGTGCACTTGGGAGACATTCCCATGTTTATCATTGTAAATATTCTCTTTGCTTTCTAGTTTAATTTTGTGTTTCTTGGGCGTTTTGATCTTTTGGTTGAGTGGTTGCAAGGTCTCTTGATGGTCTAGTGGTCATGGACTTAAAGACAAAGGTGTGTGGAACTCAAGTTGTGAGTATGGCCTCCCTTGATCTCTCTCGTCATCTCCAAATCTCCAAGGTACACTCCAAACTTTTTAAATAACATTTAAAATCTTATCTTTTTCTTTGTCATTCATTGTTTAGCTCTCTCTTAAGCTTTTATTACACAAGGGACTATGTAATTTAAGTTTGGGGGAGGGTCTATGTGTTATCTAACCATGTGTTTTGTGTCTTATTTTTGATTTCATGCATGTCATGCATTTACTTATTGTATAGAAAATCACAAAAAATCAAAAAATTTTGAAAGAAATCATCTAATTGCATTTCATGTGTAGAATTGAGTCTAGTGTTCATATAGGTTGCATTGCACGTGCATTGGGAGCAATGATGATTTTTCCTCGTAGAGTATCATTTTAAGAGCTTAGTCTAATGCCCTCGTTGCTAGTTGTTTGATGCTTTTGATCTCGTGTTTGAAATCAAGGATGAACCATGTTTTGATCTCATGTTTCATTACTCATGTCTTAGCTAAAGCAAATTGTGATTTGAGTCCAATCCTACTTAAGTGAGAACCATAATTTTGACATCTAATTATCATGTTTATGCATTTCATAGTTAATTCATGGATACCACATACATATTTGAGCTTCCTTATCCACTTCACCACCCTCTTGTTAGCTCAAATAGCCGATTCCCATCATTGGAACGGTTAACCATACCCTTAGCCTACCCTCCTTTCAAGCCAAATCTTTAGTGTGCGAATGTGAGGCCTAATTTTTCGAGTAAGCTTGGCAAAAAGTGTTGAGTTTAGGGCGACAATGATAGGTTTGCATGTAGATATAGCTCAACATCAAGGGCTAGACTAGGCTAGGCTAGCTAGGAAGGGAAGTTTTGGGGTTTGGTATGAATGAAGATGTTTGATCAATGGGATTGTGGTGGAAAGAAAAGGTGAATGAAAAGGAAAAAAAAAAGGGATACGATATTGAGAAGTGGTTTGTGCAAAATTATAAGATTAGCTCTTAGCATTAGAATTTAGCCTCAAAAAGTTCAAGAAAAAAGAAGGAAGCCAAAAATTGGCTAAAGCATCGAGTGATGAGAATTGAGGCAAGGCAAGGAAAAGGAAAGAAAAGAAGAGTTAAGGAAACAACAAAAGAGAAGCACCAAGCCACAAGATTCAAGGAAGAAGAAGAAATCCCCCAAGTGAGAAAAGATGGATTGGAACGAGAAGAAGAGAACGTGTGGAACCAACGAAGGCGAAAAGCTTTGTGAGAAAGGGTAGCTTAGGTTGGAACTTCATGGGTTAGAAATGCTAGGGTTAGAGACATCTTAGGCATTAGGTAGATGTAAATTTATCCTTGTATGCATAGGTTTCCTTTCACTCTTAGCATTTTGCTAAAGCTTGCTCACTTCATAGAGAGATCCCTCGCATTGGAGTAACCACATACATTTGAGATCATCTTAGTCTCAAGACCTTTACCATAGCCAAATGAATTCACTTGTCTTGTATGAACATGATTCACTTGAAACAATTAAATGAATGTCAAATGATTGGATGATAGGAAGGCTTGTGTAGGTTGAGACTTGGGCCTGGCTCATGTAGGGATGGATATGGCTAGCTCTTTTTGAGTAGATTTGTTTGATCGCATCATAGAGTTAGCAACTTGGACATTGGGCTTGAATTCTTTTAATGATACTTGTGGATCTAACCTCCCGCTTTCAAACCTCTCTCTCTTCTTGTTCTTGTTTGTTTGCTTGAGGACAAGCAAATGACTAAGTTTGGGGGAGTTGATATTCCCATATCTTACCTCTTTTAGCATGCATTTAACTTAGCATTTTAGGTCTCATGCATGTGTTTTCATATCTTTCTTTAGTGTTTTGGTCTAAAATAGAGTTTAGCTAGTTTGAATTAGGTCATAGTGAGTTTTGCATTCATTTGGAGTGATTTTAGGTACTTGGAGACGTTTTTGGAGATAATTGGAGTGAAGGGCCAAAAGAGACGGCAAAGCTCATCCGAGGTGTCCGAATGACCTGGCAGGTCGAAGGGCTTGCGGTCAGATTCAGACTCAATGATCTTCATGAGAGTTGTAGAAAAGTGAGTTAGCTGTCTACTGAAGGTGACTTGAGGCCATTCAGACATGTATTTCAGGAGATATGGCTGTTTTACCGAAGGTGTATCTGTCTAGCGAGAAGACCATGCCGTCCCACATCCGTCCGGCGTGCCCATCCGGCATGCTCTCCTCTTCAACCCATGCCAGCACCTGTACCGCCCCACTTCCATACGGAATTACCAAACGGTACTGGGACAGGAGCAAGCACCGTTCCAACCGAGCTCTCATACCGTCCCGAAGCCATCCGGTGTACAAGTCCAAATCCATCCTCGTCGAAGCCAGCCGAAGCGACTGAAATATCTGGCCGAACGAAGAACTTACACTCGGATTTAGCTTCCGAAGTCTTCATAGAGGTTGTATATAATTGAGTTAGCTGTCTTCTTGAGGTGTTTTCAAGTCATTTGAAGCATTGTTTCGAAAGATACATCAGATTTAGCAGGGACGTGTCTATCTGGCGACCAAACGGGTTATGCACAAGAACTCCATACCGACCTTGTTCCATCCGGTACAGCCATCCGGTACGGATCCAAAACAGACCACTTAGACCCAGTTTTAACCGGATCAAGACCCGGTTTGTCCAGGGTTGACCCGGTTCGCCCACCTTCCTTTAAATAGTCCAAAAACCTAATTTTCATGATCTAAGCTTTATTTTCTCTCTTTCTCCTTGCACAAAAACGTGGTCACCTTGATTCCTTTTAGGATTTGGATGATTTTGTAAGAGATATCTTGAGTTTTATGCAAAAAAAAATTTAATCTCTTTAATCTTTCATCTCTTATTCACTTAATCATGGGATTTGACATCTCTTTCATAAGATTTGTTTCATGGTAAGTGAGTAGAAACTCTTTGGATCATTGGGCTTGGTAGATTAGGGATTTCTTTTGTTAATCTTTGATGTCTAGAGATTAATGATGTTATTTCCTTTCTTATTTAGTGGTTTTAATGCTACATTAGGCTAGAGATAGTTAATCTAGATCATAGGGAATTTCATGCACACAAAGTGTTTGATGAAATTCCTCAATGAACTAAATAAGAGATTTTCATACTTAGCTCATGAGAGTGAATGTCTAAGGTGAATCTTGGCTAATAGAACTTATGATTAATGCTTGTTAATTACATTTTCACAAATGATAATTTAATCTTGATTTTGTAATTAGTGAAGTGATTAGTGCTAAGAGATTAGGCTAATCTTGATTAGTGTTCTAGGCTTAAGGAAATACACTTTTGTGATTGGATAGACATCATTGCTTAACTCAAGATTTGCCCAAATCAATTGCCTTGCCCAAATATCCTCTTTTAATCATTGTCTTAATCGTTTTTAGTGCTATTACTTGTTCACTTGTTTAATTTGAATCATTAGGTTGTTAGAAAACCAAAATCACACTTGTTTGCTTGGATTAAAGAGTTTCTTGCATTCTTGTTGTATTGAACAAACCCCAATTGGATTGACACCTAAAATATTGCAATGACATGAGCATATTTAGGATTGATTTTTAGGAAAAATCCTACTTATTAAGTGGCGGTGGCAGTAATCCTTGTGTCTGGCCTCCTTACTGCTGCACCGGAAGTGCCGCTCTGCATTCCCTTCCAAAGTGACCCATTTGTCCACAACAGTGACACCCAGAGAACTTTCCCTACGCAATGCAGTCCCGTTTGACATGGCCTGGTTTCCCACATCCGAAGCACTTAATTAGCCCACCCACATGGCCCATTGTGCTTCTTCCCGCATCGGTTGCGTGTTAGACCATCATCGGCTATCCTTTTCACGGTCATTATGTCCCAAGTCCTCTTGGGTGCCACTTGTCCATGTGATGCCTTAGCTTGGACATTCGTAGCCTTTTTCAGCTCTTCCTCCAATCCAATCTCATGAGTGGCAACTATCTCAACCAACTCAACCATACTGAGATACTTCCTAATCGAACAACTCCAGTCTCAGCCCTTTCATGAACTGACAGATCAAATCCGCTTCAAATATGCGCCGGCTCGAGAATCTCCTTAAATGGTTGAACTATCCTCGAAAACGCTTTTCATCTGGTTCAAGGCTTCCGGATACTCACGAGTGTGTGTGATCAGAGGCGGACCTAATAAGAAGAAAGGGGTGTCACATGACCCCCCATAAATCTTGATATAAGTTTTGATGTGTATAAATGTATTGAAAAGTCAATAGCACAATTGGTAAATATTGACCCCCCCCCCTCACCCAGGTTCGATACTTACTTACACCTTTTGATATTTTTATTTGATACGGCTCCACTTATACCACGCTAAAGATTTCCTTATAAATTTGTCTCTATTAATCTGCAGAAATTGCGTCCTCTGGAAATCGAAACCCGGACGTCCTGGTGTAGAAGCATTAATGAAACTTTTGATCAACCACTGGACTAAGGGGGCTTCCACATGCTTCCTTGTCTAAGAGAGTGAATTCATTGTCTGAGTTTGTAAAGACCAGAATTGATATGAATATGAAAATCTTTCCATATATCAACAACGGGCTTGAAGTACAACACACTAGCGTAAATGATATTATAAATTAAATTTAACGACCACAATGCATCATAATTTTGTAACGTCCCCAAAGTTTATAATCATGATCATCTATATTTGGTATAGGGATTGAGCTATCAACAACAGCAACCATATGTTTATTCTTAGCTTCGGGACTATATGTCATAAGGATTGTCCAGATTCCATAGTTCATCCAATTCAAAAAAAAATTACCAGACAAGGGGTTTTCTAGATGCATGTGCAGTAAATATGGAGTATTCATGTTATCTAGAAAATCAGACTTCAATGGGTCGATAAAAACAGAGAGAGATTGTCGCAACAAAAATCGGACTTCACCTGGAGCGAACATCAACATTGCAATGAAGCTCCTTAAGGTTGTGTTATGAATTCGCACGTAAATAATCTGATAAATTTAAAACGAAAACTAATAGAGAAATCGATTGAGGAAAATACCCATTTATCTAGAATTTCTTGTCATTAACTTTGTGAATAAGTCAATTACAAACCTTTTTTTTTTAACTTCAATTTCATTAATAAGATAGTGTCTTACACGCTGAGAATAGAGAATTCTTGGAGAGAATCCTTTGCTATAGCATCAGCTAGTACATAATCCAAACGAGGGATATAAGAAAACGAAATAACGACAAATGTGCTTGATAAAGCCTTGATGTCTTGAAGGATTCCAAAGAGTTCAGAAAGGTGATCTCCTGTGTTGATGATGCGTATCAAGGTTTGAGAATCGGACTTCACCTGGTTCTTGCTCCAGCCCAATTCAAGAACGTGGTTTAAAGCTGATCGGATCGCCAAAGCCTCAGCCATTAAGGCAGAGTTTACAAAAGCTTCCGCTCTGTTTCCCCATTCCAAAGTTGTTGATGTTTGATCAAGGAAAATCTAGCCTAAGCCTGCACATGTCAATTACAAACCTCAAAGACACATTTATAAAAGCATCTCTCATCCATGACATTCCTATGCTCACTCAAGTAAGAGTGTAAGACCCCTTCATGTAAATCTTCTGAATCAGAACGATATTAGATTTGCAATCCTCTTTCCGATTGATGATGAATCATAATTGAAATCGGATATGGAAAAGTCTGTAACCTCCAAAAATAGATAGTGAATCTCAATTGAGAAATTTCTTCCGAAGAATTCTAAGAAAAAAAAAAAATTATCAAAAGAAGAAGAAAAGAGAGAGAGCAACGACCATTTTGCGCTATGATCCCATACTTGGAGAAATTAAATTTTATGTTCTTTTTGGATATATATGGAGAAATTGTATGTTTCTCTTCTTGAGATGATAATGAATATATAATTTTATATACAAGGACTGTCAGTCTAACTTACTCGCTACTGATGATCACTGATTAGTGATAAGTGTTAGTGTACGCAAACCCTGGATAGAGCCTTTAGGTGCCTGTTTATAATTTCTTTTAAGAAATATTAATTCCTTGGCCAGCCTGTTTATATCTAATTTTTATTTTCTCCAATCCTAACTGTGTTACGCAAAACCGAAAGAGAATAACATAGTCATGAACTTATCAAAAACAAATAATAATAATAACATAGTCATGAACGACAAACGATCTTATTATGGAAACAACGAAGCTTACAACTCAACCACAGAGACATTACATTATGAAACTTTATTCTCATAGTCTACACTTCTTAATCTATCATGCCCCTTCAGTACACTTGAGGCACTTACTTTACTACAAAAGGGCCATTGGTTTACCTTTACTCATACACACATAAGTGTATATATAGATACAACCATGCATTATATAGTTTTAGTGACCGGGCTGAGTCTGAACAGCTTCTCCGGCATAAGAACAACACCTTGAGCAGCCACGGTAACCTCTGTAGCAGCAGCCGTGACGGCAGTAACCTCCTCCATGGCCTCCTCCGTTGTATCCTCCTCCTCCGTGGTGTCCTCCTCCGTTGTATCCTCCTCCTCCGTTATTGTAACCTCCTCCTCCGTTATTGTAACCTCCTCCTCCGTTGTAGCCACCACCATATCCATCAGGTTTCACAGTTTCCTCACTCTCTGACTTCACTGTGCATGTCCAAAACAATAAATTAGCACGTGCAAATTTGCATTCCTCTCCGAGATCCAAACTTAAGTATCATGTTGAAGTTTGGATCTCTAGTTTGTTTTAAATTATTTACAACATAAGATATACGTTGTATATAATTTGCTCTAAATGTTTGAGATGGTCCTGATACGTATACTAAGGCTTCAGCATCATACTTAAGTGTGTCTTGTCTTAGGATTCAACATCATACTTAAGTGTATTTTGACTTTAGTAAGTCCAAATAATTGAGCACCTCTCCGGCCTTAGAATGGACTAAATAGTTTCAATGATTAGCCTCACGAACATTTTGTTTTTGTTTAATATCACACAATGGAAGAAGTATACTAAAATTGTAAAATATAGGTTTACATACCCGTCTGCTTTTCGGATGCCGCGGCCACTTCTGAGACGGCGAAAAGAAGTGCAAAGAGACCCAACAGAATCAAAGCCTTGGAAGCCATTTTCTTCAATAACTGTTTATAACACTGTTTTGTTTTATGGAGAAACGAGTGATGAATAAAATGTCACCCTGTATGCCATCTATTTAAAGAAAACGATGAGGAGGGAATGAGAAAAGTCAAATAACTGAGCAGTAGTCCAATAAAAAATAATGGTATATGTTAATCGAAAGAAATGTCAAGGAAATTTATGACAGTAATATTTTTTTTTTTTTGCTAAACAATGACTTGACAATGACAATAAAATAAAAATGACAAGAAGATAAGTATCGAACTATCGATTGCGTCGGGGCCCCTTTATGGTTGGTTGTTGGATTCATTGTAAATAATTTTGAATCTCCATAAATGGCAACTCCCCACTAGTAAATGGCAACTCCCAACTAGTCTTGTAGATGACTCTTCTATGAAACGTCTTAAACGCAGCGCATTCACACACATATATATATATATATATATATATATAAAAATATTATTGGAATTATTTCGACAAAAATGTTCATTATTGGAGAGTTGGAGACTTTGGAGTATTGTTTATAAATCGTACTTTGCAATCTCAACCGACAGATTTTACGCAGAAGGATATAGACAAATCATATGCACTTAAAATGAGTAGTAAGTCATATAGGAGCGATACGTAGTAGTTACTAAGGACAGGCGCAAAATTTTGCTTGGCTATATTAATCACAGCGCATTAGAATACGAATATTCTACTGGAATTGTTTTATTGAAAATATCTATCCAAGTCACCTAGATATTTTGCGCCTGTCCTTAGTAATACGAATATTCTAATGTAAGTAGCGTAAAGGAGGCTTGATATATCAGTAGATGAGCATTAGTTATTATTAAAGATCATTGAGTGTAGACATGTAGTTGGCTTCTCTGCTACTTACATCTGACTTAAATGTGAAAATAACAAGATTGTACAAAAAATTATCTTAGACATGTGACTTGTGATACAAAGGAAAAATACACACAGATAAACCATGGTAGCTCAATTATTCGTTTGGAATGTAACACATCAAATACATAATTAAATTTGATTTTTACTCAGCCACAACAATTAAAACTGATAATGTAAAGGGATTAGGATCTAATGGATATGAACTTCCTATTTATAAGAAAATGTCTAATTTCAAGCGGGGACTCATCAAAAGGAGAACATCCAAAACAACATAATCATAAGTAAGCAAGAGTAATTAGGAACTGAACAGAGAGAACAAGAAGTTGAAAAATACGGAACATAAGAATGGTAATAATTAAAGGTATCCTAGGATAATTCTAAATCCTTTGTTAATTACCCAAATGTTATTGTTGTAACACTTAGGGATCCATCCGAGAAGGTATAAAGAACAACACACTAAGAATGCAAGAATTTGCTTAATCTAAGCTAATCGAATAAAGTTTATCTAATAATCCTAATGAAATTAAAGACAAGACAAGTAATCAAACAAGAAATGCTAAACGAGATTAAATCAATTGCTAAAAACGAATAAAAGGATGAGGTTATTGATTTCGGGTGATTCTAGAGCTAATCCATGGTGCCAATTACTCAAACAATTGCTAATCATTTGGTTTAGATAACTAATTAAGACTAATCCACTTTCATGGCACTAAACACTTTGTTAATTACCTAATCAAGCACAAATTTCCATTTGTGATTAAACAATCAACATAATCAACCAATAAACTCCTTAGACATCTATTTCCATAGGCTAAGCAAGTAAATCTTTTAAAAAGTTCATTGGGGAATTTCATCGAACACCTTCCGGGCGAAAAATTCACTAAGTTCTAAATCAAACAAATCAAGGCTAATATAGCATTAATCACACTTAATAAGAAATGATATAATCTAAACTAAGCCCCAACATCGTGGATCTACTTTAATTATCACCCTAATCTACCTCATTCCATAGATCCTAAAATGTCTACTCACTAATCATGGAGAAACCAACAAAACTCATAAGGATAGTGCTAATAAACATGATTAGTGAAAGATAAAAGATAGATTAAGAAGATAAACTAAGAAATTGCATAAAAATCTCAAGAGGTCTTTTACAAAATATCTCAAAATCAAAGAAATAACAAGTTTACAAAGAGAAAAAAAGATAGAAAAAAACTTGCAAATAAAATTAGGTCTAGACATATTTATAGAAACCTGGGTCGGATCCGGGTCAACCCGGAACAAACCGGGTATTGACCCGGCGGGTTTGGGCAAAACAGGTGCCGATCGATTGATCCTTTTCTTGGTCGATCCACATCGGTGTGTCCTGGCCCGATGCGACTGCCCGATAATTCTTCTGGTCGTGCGCCCTTGTAACGATCGATCGATCCTTTTCCTGGTCGATGGATTCCTCTTCAAAGTTGTTCCTTTGGTCTCCAAACAAGCTCCTATGGATCCATGGCCATCCTCCAAACTCCAATAAGCCTCCAAATGTACCTAAAGACACCAAAATGTACCAAACCATGCAGGAACTATCCTAAGACTCTCTAACTCTAAAATGGATGCAAAACCAAAGAAAAGCCACACAAATACTAACTTAAATGAATGCAAGGAAAGGCTAAATAATGCAAATATCAACTCCCCGAACTTGTTATTTGCTTGTCCGCAAACAGACAAACAAGAACAAGTCGAACAAGAGGTTGAATGCGGGAGCTCAAATCCGAGAATATCAACAAAATAATTCAAATAAATGCACTTGAGAGTAGTTATATGATGCACAAACAACCTCTACTTCAAAATATTTAGCCAACAAACGTGATTATGCGTTTTCCCGTACAAACTTGATTCCGCGTTTTTCGGCGAAAAACATGATTTCGCGTTTTCTTGCCAAAAATGTGATTTTGTGTTTTTTGCCAAAAAGTGATTCCGCTTTTGTCCGCCTAAAAACGTGGTTCTGTATTTTCCCGCCAAGAAACGTGATTACGCGTTTTTCGTCAAAAACGTGATTCCGCGTTTTCTGTCGAAAACGTGATTCCGTATTTTCTTGCTAAAAATAATCCCTCACTAATAATATAACTTTTTGTGTAATTTCTATTTAATAAAATTAGTTAAAGTAACTTTAAAAAAAATTGAAAACTTGGAATTATTCCCAAAAGTAGTAAACTATAGTAGAGACTCTTTGCGAATAATCTTTCTATATTGTTAAATACAAAAAATATTGATTTACGACAATTAATAAGAGATTAACAAAACTTTCTCAACAATCAGATAATAATTTTTATAAAAAAAAGTAACACTATCCATCATGAAGAATAGACAAACTAGACACTCTTAGGAGTCATGCATTGACAGGCAATGCACCCAATTTTGGTTTCCTTCTCCTTTATTTTTAAGCATCTTTTTTCTCTGTCATTCTTTGCTTTGGTCTTCGTTACACTCATATTATTAGCCAAGTTACTATATCTCTTTTTCAAAAAATAGTTACTATATCTCTTCCAAAACTTAGAACTTTTCTCTTATATTGCAAGTCTTCATTTGTTATGTTTTTGAGCATCTTTTATCTATGTGACACTGACACCTCTATTAACTGCATAATGAGATAGTTTTTTTCACATAGAAGCTCTAAAAACGACGATGTGGTGCTTGGGAATTATAAGGTATTCCAAGCATGTTCTCAAGAAAATATACTTTGGCCAATCTTACGTTAGGAGACAAAGACATCGCCCTAAAAGAATTTTTTTTTGAGAAACAGTTAAAAAGGATGGAATCAGACATTATATATCTTCTATCAAAAATGACATCAGAAAACCGTATTTTGCTTGGATGACATATTAGTTTTTCTTCAAATTAATCATATTTTCTTCACAAACTAACTCGTCCGCCATAGCAGATTGTCTGAAATTACCATCACATGGATTTCATGAACATTCACTATGACTCTGAACTTATGATCAAGCCAAATGCTGGTATGATTTCTCATGGTTCTATAAGATAATGATTTTATTTTAGAATTCTCAAAAATCATAAATGATATAAACCACACAAAATAAAGACCATTGATCAAATTAATTAATTAACCACGGTTAATTATTTGGTCAAAGCCATTTTCCATCTGCAAAAGTGGTGTTCTATTTATTATCTCAGAGCATACAAACTCACCAAGATAATATTCTATTCGGCTACATAAGTCCACTAAAATTTTCGTTTGTTTTTTCCCAAACCATTTACGTGTTCTATTTATTATCTTAATTGTTACTAATGCTTATTAATGTTTTTAAGCTGATGTGTAACAATTAAGTTTATCTGTATTAATGTTATGTTTTGATTGGTTTTAAAAATATGAGTGTTTTGGTGATGTGTCAGTCTAACATAACACAAAAAGCTGATGTGTCACTGCTAAAGAGACTCATTGTATTTTTATAGTATTGATTATGAAAATAAACACATTGTTTATACTTACGGAATGGTTTGGGTATAGGTTTTGATTTAGTTTTGGTCAGTTTGAGTTTGGTTTGATTCGGTTCTGTTTTTGGGTCCATCCCTACCCAAGAGTACTAATAATAAAATAACAATGTTACGCAGAACCGTAAGAGAAAAGGATTTTATTATGCAAACAACGAAGATTACAAAAAAACGAAGATTACAACTCAAACACAGAGAGATTATATATCTCACTTTATCCCCATAGCTTCACTTCTTAATTTATCCTGTCCCTTTAGTACACTTGAGGCACTTAATTCATTACAAACGCACCATTGGTTTACCTATACTCAAACACTCACACAAGTGAATATATTGATGCAAACCATGCAAGCTGGTGAATACATTATATAGTTTTAGTGACCGGGCTGAGTCTGAACAGCTTCTCCGGCATAAGAAAAACACCTTGAGCAGCCAAGGTAACCTCTATAGCAGCAGCCATGGCGGCTACCACCTCCATGGCCTCCTCCATTGTATCCTCCTCCTCCATGCCCCCCGTGGCCTCCTCCGTTGTATGATTATAATGCTCCGACCGCCACCGTTCGTGCCCCTCCATACCCTCTCTAGGCCTGTGGGCCCCACCCTTGTCCAACGGTCGGTGCGCTAGTCCGGGAGGCTCGTAACACTTGTTTACTGACCCTGCAATCACCACGTGATATTTCCCTGTGTTTTGTCCTCACTCACACGATACCGCGAATCACTTCTCGGTAAGTCACTCATTCTTAAATTGCTCCAGCTCAAGCACGCTTAACTCTGGAGTTCTCTGTGGACAAGTGACCGAAAAGAGAAGTGCACTTTAGTGATATAGGTAGCCAAATCTATTCTTATAAGTCTCTCCCCATGCGCCACCATATACCAGAAATCGGGATATTACAATCATCCCCACTCACAAAACCCAACATCCCCGTTGAGCACCAGGACCTGCGCACCAGGACCGTCACCCTCGATGGTGTGAGCCCACATGACTCCACACTCGTTTTTGGTTCGGCTCTGATACCACTTATAATGCCCCGACTGACACCATTTGTGGGCCCCCACGCCCTCTCTAGTCCCGTGGGCCCCCACGCCCTCTCTAGTCCCGTGGGCCCCACCCTCATCCGACGGTCGGTGCGCTAGTCCGGGAGGCTCGTAAGACTTGTTTACTGACCCTGCAATCACCACGTGATCTTTCTCCGTGTATTGTCCTTACTTACACGGTACCGCGAATTTGTTTCCGGTAGGTCACCCATCCTTAAATTGCTCCAGCTCAGGCACGCTTCTTTCTAGACAAGTGACCGAAAAGATAAGTGCTGGTGACATATATAGCCAAATAAATTCTTATAAGCTTCTCCGCATGCACCACCATATAACAGAAATCGGGATGTTACAATGATCCTCCTCTTATGTTGCCTCCGTTGCCCCCATTATATTGATCAAGTTGCACAGTTTCCTCACTCTCTGACTTCACCGTTCCTGTCCAAAACAACACGTTATTTCATCGAAATTGTTTAGCATGTGCAAATGTGTATCACTACAAGAAAACACACGCATTTCCGACGGCGTTTCCGACGGGTTCAAAACCGTCGGAAATTTCTGACGGAATACCGAGGGTTTATCGAGGGAATTCCGACGGATATATTCCGTCGGAAATTTCTCGGAATATTCCGACGGATTTAATTCCCTCGGAAATCGGTCGGGCAATTCCGATGGATTTTCGAGGGAATATCGACGAACCAATAATCCCTCGGAAAATGGTCGGGATTTTCCGACCGATTATCAGCCGTCGGAAATCGGTGGGTAATTACCGACCGATTTCCGACGGATATATATATATATTTTGCTTTGTAAATACTTCTCCCCTTGTAATGTCGATACACCCAAGGGGAATAGTTTTTGGTGTTTCCGAGCACGAGCCTTTGCAGGAAAACGCAATTGGTAACTTAGCTTCGATCGAGCATTCTCTTGAAGTTGACCTCGTGGTTGATTTCACCATGGACATGGAGTACGAGGTATTTGAGGATTCTGAGGAAGAGATCGGCGAATTTGACGAGGATTCCGATTCAGCAACGTCAGATTATTCATCATCGAGCTCAGAGTAATTAATTA
>PKMM01000785.1:35261-119557 GCA_002933915.1 Eutrema heterophyllum
GAATATTCCTCGGAAATCCGTCGGAAATAAAACCGACGGAATATTCCCTTGGAAATCCGTCGGAATATTCCCCGACGGATTTGCCCTCGGAAATCCGTCGGAATATTCCCCGACGGATTTGCCCTCAGAAATCCGTCGAAATATTCCCCGACGGATTTGCCCTCGGAAATCCGTCGGTTATAAGTTCCCTCGGAAATCCCTCGGAAATTTCCGAGGGATTTCCGACGGATTTCTATTTCCGAGGAAATAGAACCGACAGCTAAAATCCGTCGGAAATCCGTGTAACATCCCAAATTCAATTTTGGGGTTGAAATTGATTAATTAAAAGTTGGGGGGTTAAATCCGTGTAAATCAATTTTTCCGGTTGGGTTTAATTGATAATTTTGGAAGTTTAGGGCCAATTGAGAATTTGCAGAATTAGGGGTTAAATTGATCAATTAGAAAGTTGTTCGGATGGACAATTCTGATCGAATTAAAAGTGGTGGGGCTGTTTTAGAGAGGTCGGAGAGATGGAGGGCAAAAATGCAAATGGCGAGAATTGTGATAAAACCCTAAACTCTCAATCCTTATCTTCACGCCCCAACCCTCGGTCCTTCACGTTTCGCATCAGCCATCGAAGGAGATAACTTCAAACGCGGTCATCGGGCAGAGGGTGACGCTAGGGAGAGGCTAGGGTCGCCGCAAGGGGAGAGAGAGAGAGAGGGAGACTCGAGCGGTGGTGCGCGGCAAAGTGGTGTTGGCGTACGGAGGAAGCGGGAGTCCCCTCCATCGCGGTAAAGAGTTTCCTCCTATGTTGTTTCATTGTTGCCGTCGAGTTTTGTTGAGGCTTGATGCGGCGATGGCGTGGCGAGCGTGATTGTGCTCGCGGTGGTTGGAGCTTCGGTGATTCGAGCTTCGCGGTGTGAGCGGTGGCGGGGGCAAGCCACGGATCGTCGGGCGACTACGAGCAACACGGGAGGCGAGCCATTTGTGTCCGGTGATGCCATGGCGTACGGCGGTGGGGTTGCAGAGCAAGGAAGAAGACGCGTTGGTGTCATAATTGGATTATTGTGTTTGGTGTTTTTTTTTTTGATTATTTTATTATCTTTATTTTTAGGTGGATTAATAGAAGGTTATTCATCCCGGGGAGTTCTAGAAAATTGCTGAATTTTCTCGTGAAACTTTCTGTGCGGGAATAAGGTGAGTGCATGACCATAGGCGTAACTAAATAATTTTGATAATTGGTGTGATTTCGTGATTATAGGCCGTTTACGATCTATGGGGGTCTAGATCGGGTGTTTCATGAGATGTTTGATTTATTCGGTATTTTCGTGATAATTTATATTAATTATCTTAATTATTTGTTAGCCTGTAGATGGGAGGATTGCCTCACTAAGTATTTATCGAAATACTTATGCATCTCTTATGTGTTAATTGATGCAGGAAAAGAAAAAGTGTGACCGTGGGATCAGGGCGAGGAAGAGGGGGTGATCTAGACTTGTCGTTATTTTGGTGATTTTTATTAATAATTTATGATTATGGTTATTCGGATTTTTAATCTTGAACCGGGAATTAATTTGTGAGGTTTAATTATTTTCTTTTATTGGAATTTTCTTGAGTGGTTGAATTATTTTAATTATTATTATTTATGGGGTTTTAATAATTATTTGCAAAAAAAAAAAAATGGGTGCGGTTGTCTCAATCCGTCTGGAATCTCTGATTCCGACGGGATTCCGACGGGATTCCGACGGATTCGGCCGTCCGAAATCTGTTGTTTTCTTGTAGTGTATATTCCTCTCCGGATTTCAAAATTGTTTTTCTCTTGATAACATTTTGAAATATATGTATATAAATTAAGATCTCTAGTCAATTTTTTATTTTTTTTACAACATCCAATAGAAGTTCTATCTAAAATTGCACAACATATAAATTGTTTGAGATGGATACGTATAATAAGGATTCAATATTATACTTAAGCGGCTTGACTTTCTAGGATTTAACATCATACTTAAGTGTCTTGACTTATTAGGATTCAACATCATAATGAATTAAGTGTATTTTGAGTTTAGTTAAGTTCAAATAATTGACACTAGTTCAAACCAGCTTTCCTGTACTTTGAACAAAGGAAATAGTTAAAGTTATCAATTGGTACATTGGTTCGGGTTCCATTAGCCTCACAAACATTTTTTTTTTGTTTTCTATAAAATATTTTTATGTACCCGACGGCCGTGCAGATGTCGCGGTCACTTGTGAGACGACGAGAAGAACTGCAAAGAGACCCAACAGAAGCAAAGCCTTAGAAGCCATTTCCTTCAACTCCTTAAAAGTTATAACACTCTTTTGTTTTATAGAGAAACAAGTGATGGTTAAAAATGTTAGCCTGCATGCTCTCTATTTATAGAAAGCTGAGGAGGAGGGAATGAGAAAAGTCAATTAATTCATAATCCATAATCCATAATCCATAATCCATACGTCCAATAAAAAAAATGTTAAGAATGTTTTTTAAAAAGGAAAAAAAAAAGGAGATAATTAAGTATCAATGTTTGTTTACGGCAATTGGGTCGGCCGGGGACCTTACGGTAGGAGATAAGTATCAATGTATGTATACGGCAATTGGGTCGGGCCCCTTATGGTTGGTTGGTTCTTAGATTCATTGTACATAATATTGAATCTCCATAAATGGCAACCACACTAATCTTGTAGATCTTTCTATATCAACGTCTTAAACACATAACATTTACACAACTATTAGAATGTTAAAATATCACATTGGAAATTGGGACATTTCTTAACAAGTATATAAGGTTTATGAACCAATCCACTCATTACCAATTGGTTTTGAGTTGGAAGCCCAAAAAAGTTAATATGGTATGAGAGCCCAATGTTGGTCCAACAGATGATTTCCCTTAAAAAAACGGTTTCCCACATTCTAAGTGGCCCGTATAAATGGCATGTGTTGTTGTGGTATTTTAGAGATGATTATGCGTTGTCCCACCATGGAGGCCTATTAGAATGTTAAAATGTCACACATTGGAAGTTGAGACCTTTCTTAACAAGTATATAAGGTTCATGGGCCAATCCACTCATTGCCAATTGGTTTTGAGTTGGAAGCCCATGATTCCTAATATGGTATCAAAGCCCAAGGTTGGCCCAACAGACGATTTCCCATAGGTTTCCCACATTCTAAGTGGCCCGTATAAATGGCCCGTCTTGTTGTGGTATTTCCGAGATGATTGTGCGTTATCCCGCACTCATCTCGAGGAGGTATATTAGAATGTTAAAATGTCACACATTGGAAGTTGGGACATTTCTTAACAAGTATATAAGGTTTATGGGCCAATCCACTCGTTGCTAATTGGTTTTGAGCTGGAAGCCCATGATTCCTAATAACAACAACAACAAAAAACGTCTTAGACATAGCGCATTCACACATACATATACATTATATAGAATTCCATTTTTTTATTATTATATTTAATTATTTTTTGGACGGAAATGTCATCCATTAATGTAGATTGAAGATTTGAAGTATTCAACTCTAGATCCAAGGGCCAAGTAAGCATCCTGATACACTCAGAGTTTAACCCTAAAAGTAACTACTACAAGAGCACAGCTAACGAAGTAGTATTGTAGGGATCGAATCCACATAGACCAAATGAAACACTACGAGAATGCAGAAAGAAAGTAAAGCTAAGACTAATGACAATTGTATGTGGTTTTGTATCTTCTAAAACTAAGAATGACTAATTAAACGATGTAAATTCAATAAGGAAAAACGCTAGGTCTTCAGGTAATTCGCAGGAAATCAAGACTCACTAAACAGATTATCGAACAGGGAATGAATTAAGAACCGTTCTCGAACTCAAACATGAAAGTCTAGCTAGCCCACTGTCGTGGCTTTAACTACTATGCCAATCAACCTAAGAATCTAAACTGTCGTTGGACCTTAAAATTCTAGACACGCATTAAAGTTCAGGTTTGATAAGTTCACAAATCGCCTTAACATCAACTTTCGTTGGCTAAGGACAATTTGCTCATCTAAATTCTTTCAGGAAATCTAAAACACTTTTGATGAATAGATTAATCCTAAGATCAGAAACTAGGTGATCAATCTAGTTTAAGCCATAAACTCAACAATAGATGAAAAACTCTATGTGATTCCCTATTCTCACAGATCCGTTTTAGTGATTCATGAAAATCTTTTGAAACCCTAAAAACCTAACATGGAGATTACTCAGACATAGAAGCAAAGAAAACACAAAAAGATGAAAAGAACTTCATAATCCATTAAGAATAAAATCCAAAAGGGTTCAAAAGTCTTCTCCGGTATGTGAGTTAGAGATTCGTCTCCCCAAATCTTACAAGTGCCAAAAGCCAGAAGTTCTCTGATGAATAAAATAAAGCGTAAAAAAAAGCGGTGCCGTCAAAGTGGCTAAAAATAGAGTATATATAGGTCCTAGGTCGAATTAGGTTAAAATAGGTAGTTTCTAGGGCAAAATAGGAAAATCAGAAATTTCATTTTTCTTCTCGTCGGCCTGCATCGACCGATGCACTCCTTGCATCGGTCGATTCCTGTTTCTCTGGCCATGCTGCATCGATTCTCTGGGCATATTGCATCGATCGATTGATGATCCTCGGGGCATGTTGCATCGACTGGCTCCATCGACCGGCCTCATTCTGCATCGGTCGATTGGAAATCTTCTGATGGTGTTGCATCTATCGATGCACTCCTTGCATCGACCGATTCTGCTCTTTTCTTCATGGTTTCGTGCGTTTATGCCCTCGTAACTCCAATTTCTTCTTTAACGCCTTTTTACTTGAGATATCTAAATAAAGGACTAAAAGACTCTAAAAGCGGACTTTGACTCGATAAAATGATTGAAAGAAACACCAAAACATACGTTAGAAAACGGTAAAAACCAAGCATATCACATCCTCCATTAAGAGCTGAAGAGCTAGTGAGTAAAACTACCTCTATGTGCTATTTTGTAGATGGTTCTTCGGTCTCGGAAGAGTAGCGGACTGGATTTAGGTGGTTGCTCTGAAGGCATAAAATTTGTCAAAGCAAGTTTATCTGGCGTGAGACTCACATACAATATGCATCTACGGACCCGATCACAAGTTCACTAGATAAGCGGAAGCATATGCCCTTCATGAAGCTGTATTACAGATAAATAAGATGGGACACTATAACGTCCGGACTACCATCGTATGTCGGTCTCACTCCCACTTTCGGCCCGTGGGTGAAACACTTCAGGTTTAACCATATTCAAACTACTGCAAGTGCACATCAAAATTTGTAATAATCTAGGGATCGAATCCACAAGGACCAAGTGAAACACTACGAGAATGCAAGAGGAAAGTAAAACTAAGACAAATGACAAATGTTTTTGGTTTTGTAATTTCTAAAAACTAAGAACGACAACTAAAACGATGTAAATTCAAATGAGACAAGCGCTAGTCACATGGTCAATTCGCAGGAAACATGAATAACAGTTAAGATAACTTAAACATGGAATGCATTAAGAATCGTTCTAGAACTCAAACCAATAAATAGATTAACATTTTATCCAAAATATTTATCCCTATGCTTAGACCTATGAAGACTAACTCCCATTGAATTCAAATGTCCTATGCATGTATTCTAGTCCGATTTGATAAGTTCACAAAACACCTTAACATCAACTCCCGTTGGCAAATGATGTTTTGCCAATCTAGGTTCTTTTAGGCATTTAAACGAACACTTTTGGTGTGTTAAACATCCTAAGATCATTAACTAAGTGGTCAATCTAGTTCAACCGATAAGAACAACCTAGATGAAGAATCCAAAAGATAATTCCCTGATCTAATTAATCGTAACTATTGATTCATGAAACCTTTGAAACCCTAAACCTAACTAAGCGACTACTCGCTCATAGTTGCATAGAAAACACAGAGAGATGAAAAAATTGCATAATAAGACTAGAAATAATAAAAGTTTACATATGTGTATTACACGAAGATAGATCCATGCTTCCTTCGCTAAGAGAGTGAATTTGTTATCCGAATTTGTAAAGGCGAGAAAGATTTGATTTTTGCAATCGAGTATGAATATCAGATAATTGCATTATGTACTTCATTCTTGCATTCATTTAGTATAGTTTCTATGATCTTTCGTATGCATTTGATATTTCTTTAAGATTGTATCCATGTTTAGATCTTAGTTTGTCTTAGAGTAATCCTAGCAATTCTTGGTGCATTTTGGAGTGTTTTAGGTGGTTTTGGTAGCTAAAAATACTTAAAGAAGTTGGGAGAAGGATTGGAGACCCATGGAGAACGAAGAAAAGCATGAAAATGAGGAGCAGCTCCAATTGACCAACCGGTCGATCAAACAATCGATCAGTGCAAAGGGAAACGATTGACCACCATGGTCTATCCTCTGATCGATCAACACACAAAAGGAGAATCGTGTATCAGACACAAAATGATCAACCGGACGATCGATCGATCGAAATTGAGCTCAGAGGAAATTTGATTGACCACCATGGTCGATCATGTGATCGATCACAAGACCATGATTACATAGTTCATCACGTCTAGAGGTTCATAAACCATTACAAGATATGATTTTACATGGTGTGTAGAAAACCACGGACTATGCATGTTATCCAGGGAATCAGAGACTTCAATGGCTCGAGAAGAACGAAGAGAAGCTGTCGCAACAGCAATCGGTTCTGGACCTTCCGGTGGATGTATCCAGCTTTGATATACCAAACCTACAAAATAATAAAAACTATAAACAATTTTACATTAAAAAAAAATATAACACTAATTTTACCATGTCGATCTTCCAATTAGACGTTGATCGAGCCGGATGTGCAAGTCCCTCCCCGTTGTTGGACTAACTCCTTGATGGACATGATTGGAGGAGCTTCACTATGCGACTCCGGGACATTCGCACTTTGTCTTGTACTAGGGGTCTCCGATGGCGGATCGTTATGTTGATGTGGTTGAATGTCTCGAGACGAACCACCGCGGCGAATGTTATCGAAACCCTCGTACGACTTACACAAAAAAAACAAAAAATTTGTTAGTTGTTAGAATTATTAAAAATGTAGAAAATACTAAAAATATTTCCAAAAAACAGAAAAAAAATTATGAAAATTTAGAATTTGTTTTATTTGCCAAAACGTTATATATAACATAAAATTTTTTAAAAATCACTTGTAAAATGCAAAAAATTTACTAATATTCTAAAAAAAATTCTAAAACACTTATAACATTTTAAATTACATGTAAAATGAAAAAATCATTTAAAACCACTTGTAAAATTTTTTTAAATCACTTGTAAAATGCAGAAAAATGTTCTAAAATTCTAAAAAAAAATTAAAATCACTTGTGAAATAATAAAACTATTTCACAATTAACACAAAAATATTTTCCTATTTTTTTCTATATTATTTCTAAAATATTTAAACACAAAATCCATATTATTAACCTAACAACAATCTAACCTAAATTCTAACCTTTCATATTTAATCAAATCTAACAAACATAACAAATATAACAAATTATTAACCTAAAATCTAACAAATTAAACAAATCTAACAAAATCAATTAGGGAAAAAAAAAAAATTCTTACATGGCTAGATGGGCGACGGCGGCGGCGTGGAGGCAAATCCGGCGAGGGTCTTCGACGGCGGCGGCGGCGACCTAAAGAAGAAGAGAGAGAAGTTAGCAAGGAGGGGAGAAGAAAAGAGAGAGGAGACGATACCTTGGACGGCGGCGGCGAGGGGAGGGCAGCAATGGACGGCGGCGGTGACGAGAGAGAAGGAGAGAAGAGATCCAAAGAAGGAGAGAAGTTGAAAGGAAATGAGGAAGAAGAAGAACAGTTTTTGATTTATTGAACCCGATTTCCGACCGACCCATACGGTCGGGATCCGGTCGGGAATTTTTAATAAACCGCGTACAATGAATTTCGATAAATTTCGCTTGGCAGTTTATTTCCCGGGTTTTTTTTTAGAATGGTCGAAAATTGGGTCGTAATTCCCGACCAATTTCCGACCATTCTAAAAAATTGCATGTCGAATAATTTAATATTCGTCGGAAATTGTTCGGTAATTTCTGACCAATTTCCGACTATATAGGGTTTAGGGTATGAAATCCTAAATTTGAATACCATATAGGCTTTAAAAAACATCTAAACATCTTATGTCTGAAAACAATCTGGCAAGGTAAACATAAATAGAGTATATGACGATTTTTATCAATCGATAAGAAAGCGGGTTTAACCTCTCTTAACAAAACATAGAACTTATACTTACAGTTTTCGTTTTCTTGTAAGGTTTGGATTAAATGCTCAAAAATTTTGATTCTTAAGATAGTTGGACATTGAATTCTTTGAAAATATCATATCTAACCCTAGCAAACATAAGTGTAATCAAACTTTTGCGGTTTGAGGTTTCGAAACCCCGTATGGTCGGAAATTGGTCTGAAATTTCCGACGAAATTCCGACGGTTTTAGTTTTAGCTGAGGCAAATTGAACTGGTTTTAGTTCTACCCAGGGGATTCAATTTTTCTCGGCTAAAACTAAAACCGTCGGAATTTCGTCGGAAATTCCAGACCAGTTTCCGACGGGTTTAGTTTTAGCCGAGGAAAACTCCCCTGGTTTCAGTTTTAGCCAGGGTATTCAATTTTCCTCGGCTAAAACTAAAACCGTCGGAAATGGGTCGGAAGTTCCGACCAAAAACCGACGGTTTTAGTTTTAGCCGAGGAAAATTGAACTGGTTTCAGTTCTAGCCAGAGGATTCAATTTTCTTCGACTAAAACTAAAACCGTCGGAATTTGGTCGGAAATTCCGACTAATTTCCGACGGGTTTAGTTTTAGCCGAGGAAAACTCCCCTGGTTTCAGTTCTAGCT
The DNA here is from genome assembly GCA_002933915.1 of Eutrema heterophyllum. Classification (NCBI taxonomy): domain Eukaryota; kingdom Viridiplantae; phylum Streptophyta; class Magnoliopsida; order Brassicales; family Brassicaceae; genus Eutrema; species Eutrema heterophyllum. The sequence continues at coordinate 44,141 of PKMM01000785.1, forward strand.
AGGGGATTCAATTTTCCTCGGCTAAAACTAAAACCGTCGGAATTTCGTCGGAAATTCCAGACCAATTTCCGACGGGTTTAGTTTTAGCCGAGGAAAACTCCCCTAGTTTCAGTTTTAGCCAGAGGATTCAATTTTCCTCGGCTAAAACTAAAACCGTCGGAAATGGGTCGGAAGTTCCGACCAAAAACCGACAGTTTTAGTTTTAGCCGAGGAAAATTGAACTGGTTTCAGTTCTACTTAGGGGATTCAATTTTCCTCGGCTAAAACTAAAACCGTCGGAATTTGGTCGGAATTTCCGACGGGTTTAGTTTTAGCCGAGGAAAACTCATCTGGTTTCAGTTCTAGCTAGGTGATTCAATTTTCCTGGGCTAAAACTAAAACCGTCGGAATTTGGTCGGAAATTCCGACGGTTTTAGTTTTAGCCGAAGAAAATTGAACTGGTTTCAGTTTTCTGAGTCCGAATAATTAATGCATATGGAAAATTTTCCAAAGTTTTTAACAAATTTATTCTGATTCCCAATAATTAATGCATATGAAAAATTTCCTAAAAATATTTAACAAATTTATTCTGATTCCAAATAATTATCTGAAGTAGCTGAATCGGAATCCTCATTAAAATGCACATGGAAAAGTTTCTAAAATGTTTTACTTAAAAATAAATGTGTATAAAAATTTTGTTACCAAATTATTCTGATGAGTCCGATGAATAATCTGAAGTAGCTGAATCGGAATCGTCATCAAATTCTCCTCTCTCTTCTTCAGAATCCTCAAATACTTCGTAATCCTCGCCCATACCGGTGAAGTCAACCACAAGGTCAACCTCAAGAGAATGCTCGATTTCACCTAAGTTACCAATTGGAGTTTTCTGTAAAGGGTCATGCTCGGAAACACCAGATATCATTCCTCTTGGTTGTATTGACATTACTGCAATCCACGGGTCTTGCCTGTTCCTAACCCGGGGGTATCGAATGTAGGAAACCTGGTCCGCTTGTGAAGCAAGAATAAATGGATCGTATTTCCGATGTCGCTTTCCAGAGTGAACATATGTTACACCGAATTCGTCCTGACGTAGACCTTCCACTGGATCATACAAATCGCAATAGAACACAATGCACCTCAAACCAACCATTCCTGGATATTTGACTTCTAATATTTCGCGGAGTACACCGTAGTAGACAAATTTTCCGGATGTAGACGATATACCGTAATTGCATGTTGTCCTTGAGCTCCCTTCACGATAAGCCTTAAAATCATACCCTCGAGTGCAATACATCGGATAAACACTTGGAAAAAAAGTAGGGCCACGCACCATCTCAACTAACCACGTGGGAAATTCTACCCCGGTAGTAGTCATCTGATCAACCTATACAAAGTGTGGACAATCGTAAACAATATGTGCTAATGTAAGCATGTGAAATTTAGTTAAATTGAGGGAAATCGAGCACTTACGTAATATTGCAACCAACCCGAGAATTCATTCTGTTTACGGACCGCAAGCTCATCCTCTGTGCAATCTGGAAACCAGTTACGAATTTGGTCCATGTATATCATGTGAATAAAACAAATAGATTATGCAAAAATACTATCAAAGATTTTTGGTAATTACTAAACATCAAAATCAGGTACGTACCTCTCATATTCCAAAACGTCGTCGCAGTTTGTCAGAATATATGTATGCAAATGTCTTTGTTCCTCCTATGTTAGTCGCCGAGGCCTCCCTTTTCCACGAAGCCTTCCAATTTGTGCAAATAGATTTGGGACATATACCGGATACGACAGTTTTTCTCCTCCATCATCATGCCGTGCAGGTCGTCTACTTTTAGTCTTCACCGAAGATGGAAAGTAGTAGCTCGCAAAGTTGGAAACTTCTTCATCAATGCTCTGTGCAACAATCGAACCCTCGACTCTTGAAAGATTTTTCACCTTCTTCTTTAGGTGGAACATATACCGCTCAAAAGGATACATCCATCGATATTGAACTGGCCCACCAAGTGCTGCTTACCTAGGGAGATGAATAGGAAGATGTTCCATAACATCAAAAAATGCTGGTGGAAATATTTTCTCGAGGTTGTATAGGAGAACCGGTATCTTCTCCTCCAGGTTTTGGATATCGTCTGCTGTAAGTGATCTCGTACATAGATCCCGGAAGAAAGCACCGATCCCTGCATAAATGATGAAAATTTTTTAGCAAAATTTAGATAATATATATATATATATATATATATCGAACTATATATAATTTTGTAAATGTACCTGCAATAGCTCCATGGACGTTTCTAGGAAGAAGACCGGCAAAGGCAAATGGAAGGAGGCGTTGCATGACGACGTGACAATCATGACTCTTCATCCCTGAAAACTTCCCTTCTCCAATATTAACGCAATTACGAAGGTTAGATGCGTATCCGTCTGGGAATTGAACACTATGCGTAATCCAGTCGAAAAACTCCTCCTTTGAAGGCTCATCCAAACGGAAAGCGGGGTCAGTGATTTTCCGTTCGACATTACATGGAGGTCTTTCCGCGAACAAATATCTGGCAAGTCCAATCTGGCCTTCAAATTATCTTTCGTCTTTCCTTGCACATTTAGAATACTATTCATGATGTTGTCAAAAAAGTTTTTTTCAATGTGCATGACATCTAGATTATGGCGCAACAGATGGTTCTTCCAATATGGCAAATCCCAAAAAATACTCCTCTTGTTCCAATTGTGGTACTCGCCACAACCGTCTACGGGAAAATGACCATTACCACCACATAAAACCGTCTTCTCAGCACCAAAATCTCTTAACTGAGTGATGATGTTATTCCCATCCGGCTCAGGAGGTGGACCATCAAATACTTTTTTACCCTTTTTAAACAATGTCATGCTCCGACGATATGGATGATCATGCGGTAGAAATCGTCGATGACAGTCAAACCAAGAAGTCTTTAGACCGTGCTTTAACTGGAACGCATCAGTGTTATCTTGACAATAAGGGCATGCCAACCTTCCATGAGTCGACCATCCAAATAGCATACCATATGCTGGAAAATCATTTATGGTCCACATAAGTACCGTACGCATCGTGAAATTCTGTTGGAGAGAAACATCGAACACTTGAACACCATCTTTCCATAACATTTTCAACTCATAAATTAATGGCTGCAAGAAAATATCAAGGGATCTCTTAGGATGCTCCGGTCCGGGAACGAGAATCGTGAGGAACAAAAACTCTCGTTTCATGCACAAACTAGGTGGCAAATTGTAAGGTGTGACGATTACTGGCCACAATGAATATTGCCACCCATGTTTCCCAAAAAGGTTGAATCCATATGTTGATAACCCAAGGTATACGTTCCTTGACTCATACGCAAAACTAGGATAGAGCTCTTGAAAATGTTTCCACGCTTCTGCATCTGAAGGATGAGCAATCTCTCCATCTGAGTTCTGCATGCTATCTCATAGGTCCTGCTGTGCGCTCGGATTGATATAACTTCTTCAACCTCTCTGTTAGCGGCAAATACCACATCCGTTTATGTGGAACTGGTACTCTGCCACCCGTTTCCTGATACCGAGGTTTCTCACAAAAACGACACTTGAGACGGTTTTCGTCCTTTCTCTAGTAAATCATACAATTGTCGATGCATACATCTATCATCTGATACGACAATCCAAGACCAGCTACAAGTTTCTGAACCTCGTAGTATGAAGCCGGTGATATATTATCTTCAGGTAAAATACCTTTCACAAAATCAGCTATCGCATCCACACAATCCTCCGCCAAGTTGAAATCGGTCTTTATAGTCATCAACCTGCTTGCAGTTGATTAAGGCGATATTCCCTCTCTACATCCTCTGTATAGTGGAAGCTTAGCTTCATCTAAAATATCAAAAAACTTCCGAGCTTCCAAATTAGGTTCATCTATTCCAATACCATCATGAACATACGATGGTACGTTTTCACGAAACGCATCATTCACCATCTGAACGTTTGCATCTACTTCCAGTGTTGGTTCCTCTATCCTACCCAAATAATTCTACTACAATAATGTTGCACCATTGAATCAGTTTCTCCGTTTGTATACCAAACCTTGTAACCCGGCATAAACCCATTCCTATAAAGGTGATTCCATACTTCCTTAATAGAGACTAATCTATGATTCCGACATTTAGTACATGGACAATACAATTTACCGTATTCCGACGTCATGCTATTGTTTGTCGCAAATGTCATGAATTCCTCAACACCTTGTGCATACTCATCCGTCAGTTGATTCGTCGCTGGATCTTTCCGTGGTCTATCCATCCACGATCGAAAATAATCATAAGGGTTTGGATTTGAAGAAGACATTTTCTAAGTTTTTTTTTTGTGTAAGTTGTGAATGAGGGTGGAGAGATATTTATAATGTATTTTCTGCGTATTTCTGACCGGTTTCCGACCGATTTCCGACCAATTTTATAATCGCAAACGGCTATAAAACGGCAAATGTAACGGGCAGATTAACAGATCTATTTCCAGACCAAATTCCGACGAACTTACATCGGTCTCTAACTCGTCGGAAATTGGTCGGGATTCCAGACCAATTTCCGACCAATAAAATTTCGTCGGGAATTCCCGACCTATTTGGAACGGATCGTTTTTCCTCGGTATTTCGTCGGAAATTGGTCGGAAAATTCCGACGAAATTTTATTGGTCGGAATTCCCGTCGGGAATCGGACTGTTTTCTTGTAGTGGCGCAAAACCTCAATAAAGTCTCTACGTGGAGTGAACATATTTTGCAGAATTGTGAGCATATATGCAAAACAATTCCTTGGCCAGTCTCTTTATGTCTATTTTTTTCTCCAACCCTAAGAGTACGAATAATGAAAAAACACTGTTACACAAAACATTAAGAGAATAACGTAAAACTACAAACGATTTTATTTTGCAAACAACGAAGATTGCAACTCAAACACAGAGACATTACATTTCAAACCTTATTCCCATAGTTTCGCTTCTTAATTTTTCCTGCCCCTTTCGTACAGTACTTGAGCACTTCATTGCAAACGCACCATTGGTTTACCTTTACTCATACAGACACACACACATACGTGTATATATATATTGAACCATGCATCGTGGTGAATACATTATATAGTTTTAGTGACCGGGCAGATTCTGAAGAGCTTCTCCAGCGTAAGAACAACACCTAAAGCAGCCGCGGTGACCTCTGTAGCAGCAGCCATGGCGGCAACCACTTCCTCCTCTGTTGTATCCTGCTCCGTTGCCTCCATGGCCTCCTCCGTTGTAATTTCCTCTTCCGTTGTATCGTCCTCCTCCGTTGCCTCCACGGCCGCCGTTGCCACCATTATATATATATTTTGAGAACTCAGGTAATCCGGCTGAATTAGGGACCGCAAGCTCCGACCGGTGCTTAGTCCTTTACGACCTGCCACAGCAAGGGCCCACGCATCATCCTCCAACACCTACTAATCCTGGGGCCCGGAGAGACCATGTGAAACCCCCGGAAGCCACGAAGGTGAGATAGTCTCGAGGAATGCGGAGAGGGGATTATTGCCGCCACAGCTGACCCCACAACCCACTTACCACTCGACCACTGACTCGTGGTTATATTGATCAGGTTTCACAGTTTCCTCACTCTCCCACTTCACTGTGCCTATCCAAAACAACACATTATTTGAAAGATATAGTTTAGCATAACTGCATAAGAAAATGTGCATTCCTCTCCCGGATTTCCAAATTATTTTTCTCTTAAAATGTTTCAAAGATATGTATATCAATTGGAGTCTCTAGTTTATGAGAAAATATTTACAACATTCAATACATAAATTTGCACAAAACATCTAAATCTTTTGAGATGGTCATGATACGTATAATAAGGATTCAACATCAACACAATATATAGATTTCTTGACTTGCTAATATTCAATATCATACGTAATTGTGTTTTGAGTTTAGTAAGTCCAAGTAATTAAGCGTAGTTCTTAGAACGGATGAAAAGCTGGATGAAATTATCAAAGGTAAGTTAGTTCGATTACGCTCACAAACATTTTCTATTTTGCCTCCAATGGAAGAAATAAACTGAAATATAAAATTTACGGTACCCGACTGCCTTTCAGATGCCGCAGCCACTTCTGAGAGGACGAGAAGAAGTGCAAAGAGACCTAACAAAAGCAAAGCCTTGGAAGCCATTTTCTTCAACTGCTTAAAACACTCTTTTGTATTATGGAGAAACGACGTTGGTATGTTTTCTATTTATAGAAAAAGAGGTGGAGTGAATGAGAAAAGTCAAATAATCAATCTATAATCCATTATAGGCTCAATAAAAAGAAGCGTATATTTTATCAAAAGAGATATATAAGTATCAAAGTATGTATACGTCAACTGCGTCGGGCCCTTTAATGGTTGGATTCATTGTAAATAATTTTGAATGGCAACGTTTATATCTATTGGATCTCTACATACAAACGTTTTAAATGCAGCGCATACACACAAATATAGATATACATAATCTCTTATTGGATTATTATGATATTATTTGGAAAGAAAAGTCGTCCCCTATTGCTACTTGTTTGTAACTACTAAGGGCTGACTTTAAAAGGTGCAAATATTAGGTTGGCTATAGTCATCGTGAATACGAATATTCTAATGGAAATTTTTTGTTGGAAATTTTATTGGCTATAGATATTCAGCGAGACTGCTGATATATCATGGTTTTTACCCGTTTTTGACCGTGATAAGTTTTTTTTATTGAGTCTTTCTAGTGTTTTTGGAGTCTTTTAGAGTTTTTTCAGGTTTTAGGTATGTTTGGAGCATAATTGGAGATATTGAAACATTTTGGAGCTTTTTGGAGCAAAGCAGAGATCATGTAGCTGAGAAGTCGATTTGAAGCCCTAGTATCGACCGATCAATCTCCACCGCCCAAGACTCATGAGAGCAGGGTCGAGTCTATGCTCGAACAGTTTCTCGAGGGACATCAGAAGATGACAGTGGAATTCAATGGGAAGATGGATGCTATGTACACATACCTAAATGGAAAGATTGAAGCTCTTAGCATTCATCAGAAGAGGCTGGAAACTCAAGTCGCTCAAACCGCAGATGCTGTGAAGAGACAGGAAGGTTTTCTTCCAGGGAAAACAGTGAATCCAAGGGAACATGTTCATGCTATCACCTTGAGAAGTGGAAAACAGGTCAGTACAGGAGTGAAGAAGACCTCTACTCCAGAGAATTTTGTCATTCTTGCTGAAGATGACGACGATGAGGCTCCCGAGATGGCCCCAATATCGATCGATACCAGCCAGCATCGGTTGATACCCGTCCAAGGATCTGCCAAAGACGTTTCGAAACAACAAGCATCGATCGACACCAGCCAGTGTCGATCGACACCAGTGCAGATACTTTCACGGGACATCTCAAGCCCTCGTGTGTCGATCGATACCCATCCTGTATCGATCGACACTGACCCTGAAGTTGAGAAACAACCTTAGTTAAGTATAGGAAGAGTCTATACGCCCAAGATACCTTTCCCTCGACTTCCTAGGAAGACCAAGAAGGAAGTGGAAGACTCCAGATGCAAGGCGATGCTAGATAAGTTGATTGTTGAACTTCCTTTTTTCGATGCTATCAAGACTTCACCAGCCTTCAGGAGATATGTCAAGCGGATGGTATCGAGCAATGTGAACATTGAAGACGGAGTGATGATGCTTACTCATGAGTGCAGTGCGATCCAGCTTAACAAGATTCCGGAGAAGCTACCATACCCAGGGAATTTTGTGTTGGATTGTACGATCTTCACCGAAAGATTTGAGCGTTCTCTATGTGATTTTGGCTCAAGTGTGAACCTCATGCCATACTCAGTTGCTTAACGGATGGAGATGACAGATTTCAAGTCCACTAGGATCTCACTGATACTTGCTGATCGCTCAGTGAGACTTCCCGAAGGATTGCTGAAAGATGTTCCGATTAAGATTGGGATCTGCTTAATCCCGACTGATTTCATTGTCCTGGAGTATGATGCAGAGCCCAGAGATCCTCTTATTCTGGGAAGGCCATTCCTAGCAACAGCTGGTGCTTTGATTGATTGCAGGAATGGGAAGATAGCTCTTAACATCGGTGATTTGGTAATGAATTTTAACATGGAGAAGATGATGAAGAGACCAACCAGCGATGGGCAGACTTTCTTTGTTGATACCTTCAGTGACATAACTGAAAAGTATTTTCTGGAGATGCATCCTGAGGATCTATTGGAGAGGGCGTTGGTCTGTTCAGCTGATTCAGAGGTGTACTTGAGTGAAGTTGCTGCTGGATATGCCAAGATACTCGACACAACTGGAGCAGTATCGACCGACACCACTGAGGGTATCGATCGACACAATCCGCGATCACTAGAGAAGTTGGCCGAAACTTCTGCGAAAACTGCTGTGCTTGGTGATTGGAGTGAGGAGAAGGCTCCTAAGGTTGAACTTAAACCACTCCCGGCTGAATTGAGGTATGTTTTTCTTGGTCCTAATTCCACATACCCTGTGATCGTTAATGCTTCCTTAAACAACGCAAAGATTACCTTACTGCTGAACAAGCTGCACAAGTATCGCAAAGCTCTCGGCTATTCTCTTGATGGCATTTCAAGTATCTCCCCAGATCTATGCATGTACAGGATTCACCTTAATGACGAGTCAAATGATTCAATTGAGCATCATAGGAGGCTGAATCCGAACCTGAAGGAAGTGGTCAGAAAGGAGGCGATGAAGCTGTTGGAAGCAGGGATCATTTATGCCATCTCAGACAGTTCTTGGGTCAGCCTAGTTCACGTTGTGCCTAAGAAAGGAGGAATCATTGTGGTGAAGAACGAGATGGATGAGCTGATTCCTACAAGGACAATCACTGGTCATCGGATGTGTATTGACTACATGAAGTTGAATGCGGCCACAAGGAAAGATCACTTCCCATTGCCATTCATTGACCAGATGTTGGAGAGGTTAGCGAGTCACCCATACTACTGTTTTCTCGATGGGTACTCAGGCCTTTTCCAGATTCCTATACATCCAGAGGATCAGGGGAAGACGACCTTTACATGTCCTTATGGCACATTCGCCTACAGCAGAATGCCATTTGGATTATGTAACGCTCCATCGATATTTCAGAGGTGTATGATGTCTATCTTCACATACATGATTGAGGAGTTTATGGAGGTGTTCATGGATGATTTTTCAGTTTATGGATCATCATTCAAGAACTGTCTGGATAACTTGTGGAAGGCACTACAGAGATGCGAGGAGATACACTTGGTCCTTAATTGGGAAAAGTGTCACTTTATCGTTCAGGAGGGCATCGTTCTTGGACACAAGGTTTCTAAGGCTGGGATCAAGGTTGACAAAGCTAAGATTCAAGTCATGACAAGCCTACAACCACCGAAATCTGTGAAGGACATTCGAAGCTTCCTTGGTCATGCTGGGTTTTATCGACGTTTCATCAAGGACTTCTCCAAGCTTGCCCGCCCACTCACCGCTCTGTTATGCAAAGAAGTCGCATTTGATTTCACCCCTGATTGCCTTGCAGCTTTTGAGCATATTAAGAAAGCCTTGGTGAGTGCTCCTATTGTCCAACCTCCGGATTGGAATCTACCTTTTGAGGTTATGTGCGACGCGAACGATTTTGCAGTTGGTTCAGTTCTGGGTCAGAGGAAAGACAAGAGACTTCATGTTATCTACTATGCCAGCAAAACGTTGGATGATGCTCAGAGGAACTACAGCACCACAGAGAAGGACTTACTTGCAGTTGTTTTCTCTTTTGAGAAATTTCGATCCTATTTGATTGGGAGTAAGGTGACTGTCCACACAGATCATGCCGCTCTCAAGTACTTGCTGCAGAACAAGGATCTCAAGCCTCGCCTATGTCGTTGGGTCCTTTTGCTCCAAGGTTTCGACATCGAAGTTAAGGACAAAAAGGGCGTCGAGAGCGGAGTTCCAGACCATCTCTCGAGGATGAGAATCGAGACTGGGTTTCACAAAGTTCCTGCCGAAAATCTACAATTTTCACGAGCTACAGGTTTTGGTGTCGATCGATAGTCACCTAGTATCGGTCGATACCCGTCGACAGCCAGACCATTTTTGCCTATGGATCAATTTGATGTTGAGGAATTTCTAGCTGTTGTGGCTACTCCTGCTCGACCTTGGTATGCTGATATCGCCAATTATCTTGCTGCAGCTGATGAGCCCAAGCACCTAAAGAAGTATGACAGGAAGAAGTTCATGCGTGACGTAAGGAGATTCTTCTGGGATGAACCTTACCTGTACAAGCACTGTTCTGATGGGATGTACAGAAGATGTATTGCAGAATCTGAGGTACCTGAAGTTTTCTATCACTATCATGGGTCTGAGTATGCTGGACACTTCGCTACTTTCAAGACGGTGTCCAAGGTTCTTCAAGCAGGCTTTTGGTGGCCAACGATGTTTAAGGATGCTCATGCCTTCATCTCGCAGTGTGATGTCTGTCAGAGGAGAGGGAAGATCAGTAAGCGACATGAGATGCCACAGAACTTCATCCTTGAGGTGGAAGTTTTTGATTGTTGGGGCATCAATTTCATGGGTCCATTTCCTTCATCATCTAAGAACAAGTACATCTTGGTTGCTGTGGACTATGTGTCCAAATGGGTGGAAGCGATTGCTAGTCCAACCAACGACTCTTCAGTGGTTTTTAAGCTATTTAAGTCCATTAGTTTCCCTCGATTTGGAGTACCTCGTATTGTTATTAGTGATGGTGGCACTCACTTTATTAACAAGGTCTTCGAGAAGCTGTTAAAGAAGCATGGTGTGAATCATCGTGTAGCTACTCCTTATCATCCTCAGACGAGTGGGCAGGTTGAGGTATCCAACAGGCAGATCAAGGAGATTCTGCAAAAGACAGTGGGTACTACTCGGAAGGATTGTTCTGCAAAGCTGGATGATGCACTGTGGGCTTACCGGACCGCTTTCAAGACGCCACTTGGGACTACACCGTTTCACTTGATGTATGGGAAAGCGTGTCACCTTCCAGTGGAGATCGAGCACAAGGCAGCCTGGGCTACCAAGCTGATGAACTTTGACATTAAGTCTGTTGCAGAAAGGCGATTGGTTCAACTGAACGAGCTGGATGAGATTAGGCATCTTGCCTAAGAAAATTCGAAGCTATACAAGGAGAGGACTAAGGCGTATCACGACAAGAAGATCCTCTCTCGCCACTTTGAACCCAATGACCAGGTACTTCTGTATAACTCTCGTTTGCAATTGTTTCTTGGAAAATTGCGTTCTCGTTGGTCAGGTCCCTTCACCATCAAGGAAGTCCGACCACACGTTGCAGTTGTGCTGATAAGTGCTGAAGGCAAGGAGTTCACTATCAATGGACAGAGAATGAAACACTATTGGGCAAACGCCGAGATTCCTGGCTGATGCCCCCACTGCCTGAACGTCAGTAAAGTCAAGCTCGTGACGCTAAACAAGCGCTTGGTGGGAGGCAACCCACTGGTGAGTCTGTATATAAGTATTTTATTTTGGTTATTTTTTGTTTTTGTGTCTCGTGTCTTTGTTGTGAATCAGATGATCAAGTGATGTGTCGATCGATACCATTCTGGTATCGGTCGATACCCTACGCGCAGGTAAGTTTCCCTTTAAAACCCTCGGTTTTCTTTTTCCCTCCTCACCGCCTCCATCGAGCGATACTCCGAAAAAACTCTCTTCCAAAATCACAAACTCTTGAATTCTTCACGGATTTGGGTGATTCAAGGGTCTAACCTTGTTAGTTTTTCGTGCTCTTCAATATTCTATCGTCCATTCATCCGATCTGCAAGGTATGACATACGAATTCCTCTTTTTCTATCTATGAACACAAGGTTGGGATTTTTGATTTTTAGCCTCTTGATTTGATAGTGGATTATTATCTAGTTAAGTGGTTAAGAGATGTTTTCGATGTCCCCATGCCTTTGTTTGCGCTTTGTGAGGAATTTTGGGAATTTTGGAATTCTAGCTCGTGCAATCGCCATGGTATCGATTGATACCCCCTTGGTGTCGGTCGATACCCTGCGAGTTTTGATGAATTTTGGATGGACTGTTAGTAATTGTTGATGTGTTGTTGGTTGTTGAATTTGGAGCTTATTTCTGGTTGCGTTGTTGTCTTTGATTGCAGATGTCTACACGCAAGAGGACACGAGAAGACGATGCATCTAGCTCTAACCCACCTCCAAGGGAGTATGCCTTGCTGTCAAGGGTCGAGATATTCGATGGTATTCAGTGGCGTAGAGGAGTGGTGAAGGCTTGCTACGCCAACAACTGCTACAGGGTGCGGATCACAGGAACGAACGCCGATATGGACATTCCCCACACTTCACTGCGCGACGTCTCTGCACCACGCGTGCCACCATCCTCACCGCCCCCTTATACGCCAGTCTCTCCTGCGACTTCTAGCAGCACATGTAGGCCTCCCTGGCCTAGGCGGAATGAAAAGGCGCAGATTCCTTCTGCGCGAGTTTGGGATGGACTTCCCAAGGAGATTGCTGAGAGTGAGGCTTGCATCTACATGCCTATATCTGAGACGTGGGATGACTATGACACGCTGCATTACAATGCGTGGCAGAATGTCGATGTGCAGATCACTCGGTTTGTTGATGGGGTTACGATGCGTCGCTTGGGTCTTGACGGTGAGCTTCAGCGTTTGATTGGGAAGATTGGTCTGGGTACTATGCCCACACAGCAGTATGACCTCTTCCCTGACTTGGCCCGTCAGTTCATGGCTACCGTTCGTGTCTATTACAGAGATGAGATTCTCAAGGATGCACAGGAGGGTACTTTGACCTTTCTGATTCGAGGAGTGAGGTATAGGTTGCCACTCCCAGATCTCTGCGACATTTATGGCTTCCAGAGGGATTTCCGACGGGTTGCTCTACCCTCACAGATCCCTGACGTGCATGCATTCTGGGAACAGTTCGGGAATGGTGCTTATCACAGCAAGACCACCACCCAGATGGATGTGCGCCACCCAGTACTGCGATGTCGTGTTAGGATCCTGAGCAACACTATTCTATGCAAGATGGAGCCTAACAAGATGAGGTTGTCTGAGCTGATTTTGTTCTCCATGGCTGTTGGGGACATTGCTGGAGTAGAGTGGCATGAGGCCTTGATGGAGGTCAACCTAGGGGCGGTCTGTGCCCATCATTTGGTCTCTTTGAAGACTAAACCTTTCTTGGGTGCCAGAGACCGTTGGTAGTCTCCTTAACCCTATCTTCCAGCACTTGGGGATTAGTACAGCGAGATGCTCCATTGTCACTACGTGCACTCTCATGGATGAGGGACATCTGCAGAACCTCAAGTAGTTGAAGCCTGAGCGACGTTGGTACTTCAGCAACACATATTGGGACTTCCTGGTTCAGCTCCCCAACAGGGAGCTCACTGACATTGGTGACGACCCAGAGCAGATGTGCTTTGAGCCTGATGAGGATCTATTGTTTGCTGCACCTGCTACTCGACGTCGAGGATCTTCCACTCGAGCACCACCTGCTGCTGCTGCTGAGGATGCACCAGAGCCTGACCTTGCTGGAGGTCAGTCACGACGAGCACGACATCCTTCCACCTCTGCAACTGCTCTCCCTTCACCACCTGCGATTCCTATGGAGACTGATGCCTTTCAGAGGTATGTGGTTGAGAATTTCCAGAGCATCTGGAATGCCATTGCTACCTTGTCTCGTTGTGGTTCCGTGCGTTCTTCTCGTCCACGTTCACCACCACAACCAGGACCTTCACGCATGGATGGCGATGATGATTCTGAGGAGGATTAGCTCCTTATTCTATCTGGTTCATTTTTCTTTTTCTTCTCTTTTGAACTTTCGCGTTGTTTTGTCAACACCTTATCTTTCTGAACTTTGTTGGATTTATGCTATTATGATTTGTTATTGCTATTGACTTGTGTTTGAGTGATCTGACAGTGCTAACCATATCACTTTTGGATCCCTTGTCACATTTTAAGAGCAACATTGCATCAATAATAGATGGAAAGGAGTTACCTGTGTCGACCTACGCCTGGTATCGATCGATACCAGGCTGAGTGTCGGTCGACACCCCTACCACAAACCGGTAATCTCTTGGTTTTTCACGATTCCAATCAGTTCTTTTGGTTTCTTTTACCTACTCTAGGCTAAATAACACTAGGGGCAGTGTTGTTTAAGTCTGGGGGAGGTGGTTGCTGACAATGTGTTTGTTTTTCTTAGAGTCATTCGTTTTCGAGTCAGTTTGTTGTTTTATTGAGTCAAAACCTGTTGGAGATTATGATCTTTTTCTTGAATCTATTGTTCTGACTTAGCTTCTAAGTGACCATTGTTACAGAATCAGTTCTAGATTGGACTAATGAAAAATCCAAAGGCCGACCAGTTAACTAGAAGACACCTATGTTTCCAGCAGAGTCCATTAAAGCCTGAGACAAATTTTGCACTTCATCGATGTGTTTGATGTCTATAGAGCTTGATTCATATCTGACAAAAGAACCCATGTGTTTAAAGTAATGGTATCTCTCTCCCTTAATCTAAGTTAATGAATTGAAGCACGAAAAGATGAGAGGATTTTCTTCTAAGTGGAGGGTTAGGAAAATTTCCAGCGATCCCATTATTCTGCTTAGAAGGAATGATCACACAAATGTTGGAAGCGAGGTTAGGAAAATTTCCCGTGATACTACTATTCGCCTACGCCTTTGATGCATAGTGATATATCATGGTTTTTACCCCTTTTAGGCCATGATATAGGTCCGTTTTATAGAGTCTTTCTACTATTTTGTAGTGTTTTAGAGTTTTTTACAGGTTTTAGCACGTTTGGAGCATAATTGGAGATATTGGAGCTTTCTGGAGCATTTTGGAGCAAAACAGAAGTTCGTGTAGCTGAGTACCCGATTTGAGGCCTCAGTATCGATCGATACTAACTAGTATCGGTCGATACTCACTGAAGTACGAGTCGCGACTTTAAATGAAGATTTGAAGAACTTCCCACCGATGGATTGAGCTCAAATTTGGACACAAGACAGATCTTTGGATTAGCTTTCATATGGAAGTGGTTTGAGGTCATTCCAACGGTGCGATCAAAAGTTATGCCAGTTTTCGTGAAGACAGTCCAATCTGGCGAGCAGTGACTAGTGTCGGTCGATACTACCTTAGTGTCGGTCGATACTAACTACATGAAAACAGGAAACTCGACTTTTTACAAGTCTTGAGAGTTTGCACCTTGGTCCAGAAGTCTTTAATAATTACAAGAAGCCCCAAAACGTGTTTTAGCATTATAATTAGGTTTTTCAGCCACTTTTGTTGGCTAAGCTTGATTTTACTTTGGTTTTGGAGAGATTTCTGAGAGAGACAAATCTGAACCTCTTGTTTTACTCTTCTATCTTATTTTATTTGATGATCTATTCAATCATGTTGTTGTTTTCAATCACCATGTCTGAGTAGATTCCTTGTTAGGTTCAGGGTTCTCATAAGGGTTTTCTCTGAATGTTAGGTTGAATTGATTGATTAGGATTCACCATCTGAATTAAGTTCTTCGCCTTAGGTTGTTCCCATAGCTAATTCTAGGTTGACGAATCTAGAACTTAGATCTTAGGATAATTGGTTAGGCACGAGAGTGCGATTAATTACCTGACAGAACCTAGGTGAGCAAAATAACTATTCGCAAAGAGATTTGGTTTAGTTGTTTTGTGAACAAATCAAACCTGAAATAAAAGCTGGTTTAGACTTTAGGATTCGCAAAGAGATTTGGAATTCTAGGATTTAGACTTAGATAGTTTTCGCAACGAGAGTTGGTTAGCTATACTTTAGTGATTTGAGTTCAAGAACCGCGCTAAATCTGAATCCTGTTAGTTAGTTTATCTACATTCATTGAATTCCTGAGAAATACCCTGAGCCTATCTTCTTTCCCATTGATTCACAACTTATTTACTTTACGCACTGCTTTAATTTACATCTTTCTGGTTTAGCTTGATTCTAATCTACATAATCTATTGTGTGAATTCTGGAGTTCTTGTGTTCGACCCCTAACTATACTACGACAACTGCTTTAGTACTTTTAGGGTATTAATTTGAGCATATCAAATTTGGCGCCGTTGCCGGGGACTCAATTTCGCCATTAGATTTCAGTGAAGAATTTCGTCTAAATCGTCGAGTATCGATCGATACCCCTTGGTATCGGTCGACACCTGACACGTTTTTTTTTAGTTACTTACGTTCTTGATCTTTTGTGTTTCAGGTGTATGCCTACTCGAGAAACCAGGAGAAACAAGAACACTCAGCTAGTTGATTTGTCAAACGAGCAGCTAGCACAGTTGGAACGCACACTTAGAAAAGCAAAGAAGCCAGTAACGATGAACAACGATCCAGTGGTTTTGATTCAGGATGAAGCTGGTGCTTTCAGAGACCGAGGGGGTCACTTGTGCAATGAGAGAGGGCAGAGACTCGATGGAGAAGGAAACGCTATTGCCCCTCCAGCTGCAGTGAATGCTGCGAACGCTGCGATTGAGCGTGGTAGAACAATTGGTGAATGCAACAGACCTGATCAGTTCTACGCAAATCGATCAGCAATTCGTCCTCCTGCCTTTCAGAGGAATGATTTCGAGCTAAAGCCTGCGTACTACACTCTTGTGGGTCAACACACTTTCCATGGTCTTTCTCATGAGCATCCCATGGATCATATCGAGAAGTTCGAGGATTTGGTCTCTAGCATCAAATGCAATGGAGTGTCCTACGACTACTTGTTCTGTAAGCTTTTCCCATACTCTCTTGGTGGGGATGCTTCTTATTGGCTCAAGCAACTACCAGCTGGGTCATTGACTACGTGGGATCAGACCAAGACTGCTTTCCTGAATAACTTCTATGACGATGCTAGATCAGAGGAGTTTAGGAACAAGATTTCCCAGTTTTCTCAGGGAACGACAGAGGCTTTCAAGGCTGCCTGGGGAAGATTCAGATCGTATCAGAGGGATTGTCCACATCATGGGTACACTATGGTTCAGCTACTGAGTTTCTTTTTCAGAGGGATTGATTGGAGATATCAGATGGCTTTGGACTCTGCGAGCAATGGTAACTTCTTTACCAAATATCCTGATGATGCTTACCAGCTGATTGAGAATTTTGCGTCGAGCAATAGCACAAAGAGTGCTGACATGGAGCGTAAGAAGCTAGCTAGTGGTATAGAGGGTTCACAGATTGCTGAGGTGCATGCGAAGCTGAATTCGGTGCACAATTTGTTGATGAGCAAGCAGCAGAAGGCTGTTCACTTTGCTGATAATGTCGAGGTTTTCAAGGAGGATGAGGTAGAGGATATTAACTACGTTGGTGGTTCTGGTTTTCAAGGTCAGAGGAATCACTACAACAACAACTTTCAGCAAGGAGGATTCAAATCTGAGGGTAATCAAGGTGGTCCTGGGTCGAATCAGTTTAGCCAGAAACCTTTCCAGAGCAGTGGTTACACAAGGAACTATGGGAGTTCATCTTATCAGCAGGTACCTGCTAAGACTCATGAGAGTAAGATCGAGGATATGCTTGAACAGCTGGTTCAAGGGCAAGAGAAGATGACGGTGAGCTTTAATGGGAAGTTGGATGCTCTGTATACCGATCTGAATGGAAAAATCGAAGCTCTTAGAATTCATCAGAATATGCTGGACACTCAGGTAGCTCAGACTGCAGCAGCTGTCAAGGGAAAGATGGTTCATGCACATAATGAACACGTCAATGCAATTATCTCGAGAAGTGCTGAAGAGGTCGATCCAGGAGTGAAAATGGGCTCAACTGCAAAGAATCTCGTCGATCTTGCTGAAGATGACGACGATAAGGCTCCCGAAATCGCCCCAGTATCGATCGATACCACCCAGCATCGGTCGATACCCGTCCAAGGATCTGCCAAGGACGTTTTGAAGCAACAAGCATCGCTCGACACCACTACCTGTGTCGATCGACACCAAGCTGAAGATGACGATTGGGATTCTGACAATCCCCCTGTATCGACCGACACCAGCGAGTGTCGATCGATACCCGCCCAGACACATGCTCGAGTCATTTCAAACCCACCAGTATCGATCGACACCACCACTAGTGTCGATCGACACCCCTCGCAGACTGATCCAGAAATTGAGAAAACACCCAAGATTGTCGAGGAAAGGGTTTACAAGCCTAGGGTGCCATATCCTATACCACCTAGACATCTCATGAAACCCATAACTGCGGAGAAGTTGCTCGCTTTTGAGAAGATGGTCAGGAGGATTCCTAGCAATATATCTTTTGAAGAAGCTCTTGAAAACCGTCCTTTGGAGTGTTACTTCCACAAC
Source organism: Eutrema heterophyllum (assembly GCA_002933915.1). Lineage (NCBI taxonomy): Eukaryota > Viridiplantae > Streptophyta > Magnoliopsida > Brassicales > Brassicaceae > Eutrema > Eutrema heterophyllum. The sequence continues at coordinate 62,438 of PKMM01000785.1, forward strand.
TGCAGAGAAACTAAGGAAGAGATCAAGGCACTCTTCATCAAGGCCAGAAGTACACCACCCCCACCTAAGCGGCTGACTAAGAGGGAAGACCCAGGAAAATTTTCAGTTCCATGCTCCATCTCTGAAGTCAAGTTCAAGGAATCCCTTGTTGACTCAGGGTCTAGTGTCAACCTCATGTCAAGGGAGAATGCGGAGAAATTGAAAGCTGATATGGGATCTCCCAAGACACTTCTCACATACGCAAACTCTACCAGCTCACTTCCCTATGCTACGATCCTCGATTTGCCAGTCGAAGTAGGAGACTGTCTGGTTCCTACTGATTTTCAGGTTGTAGAGATGAGCGAAGGATCTAAGGTCCCTTTGATTTTGGGAAGACCGTTTATGGCTACTGCTGGCGCGATCATGGACACACCGAACAAGAGAATCTCTTTCTCTTACATTGACGACAAGGTCTACTATGACGCCATCCCTTCTAGAAGAACACCCAGACATGTCTCATGCATCACCACTGCTGCCGGCGAGACGCTGATGATCGATCTGCTGGATGAGCCTTGCGATGAGCCAAAGGTCGCGACCGTTTCGGATGAACCTCCCTGCATCACCAAGAAGGTTGCCAAGAAGGCTAAAGCAACAATGAAGAAAGCGAAGAGCAAGAAAGTCGACAGTGCTGCCCAAGTCACTTTGATCCCCCTGAAGTGTGATGGAGACTCGATCGAGTACAAGGTGAAGCACAAAGGAGCCTCGAGACCATTCGCCAAGGCTAGAGTTCTTCTTACTCCAGAGCTGAAAGAGAAAGGAAATGAGGTTATAGAGAGCATGCTGAGCAGAACTCTGAATCTGGAGGTGTCTACCTGTGGAGCTTACATGGGAGTGAGTTCTCAACCTCGCTCCAACTAATCACCTGAGCCAAAGTCAAGCTAATGACTAAAAACAAGCGCTTGGTGGGAGGCAACCCACTGGTAAGTTATACATACGTTTTTCTATTATTTTTGGTTTTTATTTTTGGTTTTGTGTCTTGTGTTTCACATGCAGCAGATTCAGAAGAGGAGTATCGATCGACACCCACACGGTATCGATCGACACCATCCACACGCAAAAGGAGCTGGGTATTTCTCAAGGGACCGTGAGCAACATATCGATCGATGTCGAATTAGCATCGACCAATTTTCCCTTGTATCGATCGATACCACCATGGTATCGGTCGATACCCGCCACCCAGGTAAGCCTCCTTCGATTTTCATCCATCCACTCAACTCTTTTGATTTCTTTTACCAACTTTAGGCTAGATAACACTGGGGACAGTGTTGTTTAAGTCTGGGGGAGGTAGTCGCTGACATTGTGTTTGTTTTTCTTAGAGTCAGTCGTTTTTGTGTCAAATTTGTTTTATTGAGTCAAAACCTGTTGGAGATTATGATCTTGTTCTTGAATCTATTGTTTTGACTTTGCTTCTGAGTGTCCACTGTTACAGAATCAGTTACAGATCGACTAATGAAAAATCCAAAGGCTGACCAGTTAACTAGAAGACACACATGTTTCCAGCAGAGTTCTTTTAAAGCCAGAGCCAAATTTTTGCACTTCATCGACGTGGTTAGTATTCACAGAGCTTGATTCCTCATTTCATATCTGACAAAGGAACCCATGTTTTTAAAAGTGATAGTATCTCTCTCCCCTGTTATAAGTTAATAAATAAGAGCATAAAAAGATGAAATGATTTTCTTCTGAGTAGAGGGTTAGGAAAATTTCCAGCGATCCCATTATTCTACTTGGTGAGGAATGATCACACAAAGGATGGAAGCGAGGCTAGGATTCTCCTATGATGCCATTATTCGCCTACACCCTTTGATACATTGAGAGGGAAGAACCGGGGATTCGGTGGCAAACACCATCAATACTCGCGTCTCATACCTTGATATGTATATGCGAACAAAAAAAAAAAAAAAAAAGAGAACAAAACAAGAAATAAGTCTGGGGGAGAGAAAGTGATACAAAAAGTGTGAAATTGGGTGGTTCCTTGTTATGATATTGTATGGGAAAGAATCTAGAAGGTTCTTGGTATTAATCACAGCGATGAAACTGGCGATGATGGGTTTAATTGAATAATGCTGCGAGATAATGTGTGTAGTCTGGGGAAGCTGCGAATGTCTACGGAGAAGTACATGGTGGTTAGTCTTGGAACTGGTTAGGTGACATTTGGGTGTTTGGGAAAATGGTCATTGCAATGCTTTATGAACAGGTGAGTCTCCGTGTTTTCAAACCTCTCTCTCTGGTTTAGTCTTCTATTTGCTTGAGGGCAAGCAAAGGCTAAGTCTGGGGGCGTGATATATCATGGTTTTTACCCCTTTTAAGCCATGATATAGGTCCGTTTTATAGAGTATTTCTACTATTTTGTAGTGTTTTAGAGTCTTTTACAGGTTTTAGCACGTTTGGAGCATTATTGGAGATATTGGAACTTTCTGGAGCATTTTGGAGCATTTTGGAGCAAAACAGAAGTTCGTGTAGCTGAGTACCGGATTTGAGGCCTCAGTATCGATCGACACTAACTAGTGTCGGTCGATACTCACTGAAGCACGAGTCGCGACTTTAAATGAAGATTTGAAGAACTTCCCACCGATGGATTGAGCTCAAATTTGGACACAAGACAGATCTTTGGATTAGCTTTCATATGGAAGTGGTTTGAGGTCATTCCAACGGTGCGATCAAAAGTTATGCCAGTTTTCGTGAAGACAGTCCAATCTGGCGAGCAGTGACTAGTGTCGGTCGATACTACCTTAGTGTCGGTCGATACTAACTACATGAAAACAGGAAACTCGACTTTTTACAAGTCTTGAGAGTTTGCACCTTGGTCCAGAAGTCTTTAATAATTACAAGAAGCCCCAAAACGTGTTTTAGCATTATAATTAGGTTTTTCAGCCACTTTTGTTGGCTAAGCTTGATTTTACTTTGGTTTTGGAGAGATTTCTGAGAGAGACAAATCTGAACCTCTTGTTTTACTCTTCTATCTTATTTTATTTGATGATCTATTCAATCATGTTGTTGTTTTCAATCACCATGTCTGAGTAGATTCCTTGTTAGGTTCAGGGTTCTCATAAGGGTTTTCTCTGAATGTTAGGTTGAATTGATTGATTAGGATTCACCATCTGAATTAAGTTCTTCGCCTTAGGTTGTTCCCATAGCTAATTCTAGGTTGACGAATCTAGAACTTAGATCTTAGGATAATTGGTTAGGCACGAGAGTGCGATTAATTACCTGACAGAACCTAGGTGAGCAAAATAACTATTCGCAAAGAGATTTGGTTTAGTTGTTTTGTGAACAGATCAAACCTGAACTAAAAGCTGGTTTAGACTTTAGGATTCGCAAAGAGATTTGGAATTCTAGGATTTAGACTTAGATAGTTTTCGCAACGAGAGTTGGTTAGCTATACTTTAGTGATTTGAGTTCAAGAACTGCGCTAAATCTGAATCCTGTTAGTTAGTCTATCTACATTCATTGAATTCCTGAGAAATACCCTGAGCCTATCCTTTTCCTCATTGATTTACAACTCGTTTAATTTACGCATTGCATTTAATTACATCTTTTTGGTTTAGCTTGATTCTAATCTACATAATCTATTGTGCGATATCTGGAGTCCTTGTGTTCGACCCCTAACTATACTGCAACACTGCTTTAGTACTTTTTAGGGTATTAATTTGAGCATATCACATAGAGAGGGGAGGAACCGGGGATTTGGTGGCAAACACCATCAATACTCGCGTATCAAACCTTGATGTGTATGTGCAAATAAAATAAAATAAAAAAGAAGAAAGAACATGATGAGAAACAAGTCTGGGGGAGAGAAAACAATACCAAAAAGAGTGAAAAATTGGGTGGTTCTTTTGTCATGATATTGTATGGGAAAGAGTCTAGAAGGTTCTTGACATTGATTACAGCGATGAAACTGGCGATGATGGTTTTGAAGGATGAAGTTGTGAGATTATGTGTGGAGTCTTGAAAGCTGCGAATGTCCACGGAGAAGTACATGGTGGTTAGATCTGGGACTGGTAAAGTGATGAGAAGTCATTAGGAAAAAGGGTCATTGCAGTGGTTCAAGAGCAGGTGAGTCTCCGTTGTTTTCAAACCTCTTTCTCTGGTTTGGTTTTCTGTTTGCTTGAGGGCAAGCAAAGGCTAAGTCTGGGGGAGTTGATATATCATGGTTTTTACCCGTTTTTGACCATGATATAAGTCCTTTTTATTGAGTCTTTCTAGTGTTTTTGGAGTCTTTTAGAGTCTTTTCAGGTTTTAGGTACGTTTGGAGCATAATTGGAGATATTGAAACATTTTAGAGCTTTTTGGAGCAAAGCATAGATCATGTAGTTGAGAAGTCGATTTGAAGCCCGAGTATCGACCGATACCACTTATGGTATCGATCGATACCGACTGTAGAGAAACGAGAGTCGCGACTTTTCTGAAGTTTGAAGAAATTGCTTCTTGGTCCAGAAGATTTTAATAATTACAATAAAGCCCAAAACGTGTTTTAGCCACTTGTTAAGGCTACACTTTATTCTATTCTGGTTTTTGTGGAGAGAGCGATTGAGGGAGACAAGTCTGAACTTTGTTCGTCAGAGAGAAGATTTCGAACCCTTGTTTTACTCTATTCTTATTTTATCTATTGAAATATTATTCAGTCATGTTGCTTTCTTTAATCTTCATGTCTGAGTAATCTTCTTTTAGGTTTAGGGTTCTCATAAGGTTTTCTCTGTATGTTAGATAGATCGATTTATAAGGATTCATAATTAATTAAGTTCTTCACCATAGGTTGTCCTTAATGCTAATTCTAACTTGATCACCTAGAACTTAGATCTTAGGTTAATCAATTAGACACGAAAGTGTGATTAGAAACCTGACAGAACCTAGGGTGAGCAAAATAACTATCTGCAAAGAAATTTGGTTTAGTTATTTTGTGAACAAATCAAACTTAGACTTAAGGCTGGTTTAATCTTTAGGATTTGCAAAGAAATTTGGAATTCTAGGATTTAGACTTAGATAATTCTCGCAACGAAAGTTGGTTAATTATAGCTTAGTGTTTTGAGTTCAAGAACCGTGCTAAATCCGAATCCTGATTTATTGTTTTGTCTGCATTCTCTGATTTCCTGAAAAATACCCTGAACCTATCTTTCCTCCATTGAATTTACAACCCACTTAATTTCTTAGTTGTTCTCTGTTTAATTGATTTACTTAGCTTAATTCAAATATAGTAATCTATTGAGTGATATCTTGAGTCTTTGTGGTTCGACCCCTAATTTACTGTAACTACTGCTTTAGTACTTTAGGGTATTATATTTGAGCATATCAACTGCGATCAAAATATCCATCCAAGTCACCTATTCGCAAAGGAGACTTGATATATCTGTGTGGGGTAAAAATCCCGGCTCAGTAGAACACGCCCAATAACCAAATGTTAAAAGATCAGCGAAGTCAAATACAAAGACAAGGTGACGAGCCAGGCTAAAAGATCTACCGGGGTGAAGTCTACGGTCAAAAGGGAATAAATGCAAATTCGTTAGTTAACCCCGACGAGAACAAATACTCATTCAAACCGGTGAATTAAGGCGCCTGAACGTAACGGCTGTAACCTCCAAATTAAAGACAATTCATAGCGAATCAGGCATAGTAAATGTCGACGTTAAACACGGACCCGAAGTATAAAGCAAGGACCAGAGCAAAGAGCAACACAATCTCTTCCATCTCCAACTAGCTCGACTCTCAAACACTTAGCAATTATTTGTTCTTGTTCTTGTAAAATCACTCTTGAGAACGAAATACATACTAATCCCATTTCACTCCGCATTTCTTGTTCGAAACCGCTTCTTGATCCATTTTGATATCCTCGAGCAATATAGTTTCTGTTTATTGTTCGATAGTCCATTGGATATTTTTTTATTAAATATAAACCAAAGTCCTTCAATTATTCATATTTACAAATTTTGACTGTTGTAATTCAAGTTACAACAGTTTGGCACTATAAAAAGGGCGATAGACAAATCTATCTCAACCGCATAAGAACCACAATGGATGGAGATCACACCACCATTCATGAAGCCCTGCGCAAGGTCACCAGCGACCTGACCACAATGGTCGAAGGGGCAATGGCCATAATGACCAAAAACTTGGAAAAAGTTGCTTATGATCATGTGGCATAATTGACGCAATCATTCGATGAGCTCCGCTCAGAAGTGGTGCGAGCACGAGATCCGCCACCACCACGTATTTCACCAACACCACCGCCCACAATGCTACCTGGAAGTAATGGGAATAGTACCTTGTCACCGGATTTGTCCAACCTAAGGACGGGTCAATTCCACCACGGCCAGAGCAGCGGCGGCGCTCAGATACCTTCGGGGATGGAGGTCGGGTCGATCCCTCGATCTTTCCTCCAACACCACCTCTTGATCTGCTTAATTCGCAGCCGCGAAATCCGGATCAAAGAACTCTCCCGATCCCGGATCCCGAGAGAAGAAACGGACCGAACAAGTTTGGTCCTCGAGTGGCAGGGAGTCGCGACCAGTTCGTTGGCAACCCTAGAAGGAATCCAGATCTTGCGAGTATGGAGTACTTCCACCATGCCTTGGGAGAAACAAAGGAAGGACTGCAAACTATTAATTTTAGAGTTCATAACGCCATTAGCGTGGCTCCCAAGATCGATCGCGTAGTTGAAGAAACTAAGTGAACTCCGTTCTCAAATCGAATCGAGAACACACCTATCAAAAACGTAGGAAAGCTTAGTCTACTCGTGTATGAAGTAAAACGGATCCTAGGTCACATCTAACCGCGTTTAGGATATATCGCATTCGGAAGAACTGATTTCAATGAGTACGAAAAGATGTCGGATTGTGCAAACTCTTCACAGAACACCTCGCAGGGCCAGCCCTCGATTGGTTCTCACGATTAAAAGAACGATCTATTGATAGTTTTTCCCAGCTCTCGGTCATTTTCTGAAGCAATATTCAGTGTTCATTTAGAAGACCGCCTTAGGAGCGGAGTTCTATGCCATGTCACATGGACCTCGGGATACACTATGGTCATACCTTACCAAGTTTAAGGAAATCATCGCCAGGATACCTGTCGTCCATGACGAAACGGCTCTAGCAACCTTAAAATGGGATTGTGGCACGAATCCAAGTTCTGCGATGACTTGGTGGTTAATGAGCCGACTACAATCAAAGTCTGAAGAAGAGCGTAACGTACTGGCGGAGCGCTATAGGAATTCGAAGTCTCTATCTACCAGAAATCCAGATGTTCCCCGAAGTAAAAGAAGGGAGCTGATGCAATCTCAAAAAAAGAGTGAATCAAGGTTTTCAATACATAGGTTTATCATGAGAATCTCATCCTCATAATTTCACAAATAATCAAAGGATTCTCATTCAATGTCAAAAGCTAATGTGGTGGCAAGAAAACTATTATTTGATTTAGCTAATTTTCCTCTTTTTGTTTAAATGTAAATAATTTATTTTAATGTATTTTCTTGTAAAGATTATCTTGTAAGAGCTATAAAAAGCTCATTGTTCTCATTGTAAAGACAAGTACGTTTTTGAAATCAATTAATAAAAATTCAGAGAAGAGTTTCTTCGTTTCTTCAAGATGTGTTTTTGAATATTTTTGGATCTGTCTCATGTGTGGATTCCTTGAGACTAGGTTTGTGAACTCATCACAAGGGCTTTCACACCCTTGAGTGGCGTTCTTCGATCCACCTGCTATCCTTCTATTTCGCTGCCTAAAGATCTATATCCGAAGAGTTTGTGACAAGGTCGAGTTTCTCCCTTGAATCTTACATCATCTGGTATCAGAGCCGAATGTCCATCAGGTTGTCATCCGAATCATATAAGCATTATTTAATTCCTTGTGCTTATATCATTTGGTGTACTTCCAATCTCTATCTTTTTGTTTTAGTTTTTTTGTTTCATCTTTTTATCGAAAAAAAAATCCAAAAAATGTTTTGTTCTTTGATTTTATAAATTTTTTTTAAAAACCATAAAAACAGTTTTCTTTATTTTTCTTAAAGTTTTACATTTTTTTCCCATTAAACAAAAAAAAAATGTAAATTATTTCTTTTTGTTTTTGATTTTTCTGTTTAAAAAAAAAAACTTAAAAAATATATTTCTTTTTATAAATAATTTTCGTCCATAAAAACCTTCACAAATTTTTTTTTCTCATTTAATTCAATTTATTTAAAAAAATCTTTTAAATAAATCTAAAAAAATATACAAAAATATTTTTTCTTCGTTTTTTGTTTTGCATTCAAATAAAAATATGATAAAAAAAAAGAAAAAAAAATTTCAAGGTGAAATGGTTTTGAAGACAAAACCATTTGAAGAGGGAGAGAATGAAGCAATATCAAAAAAAGAGTGAATCAAGGTTTTCAATACATGAGTTTATTATGAGAATCTCATCCTCATAATTTCACAAATAATCAAAGGATTCTCATTCAATGTCAAAAGCTAAATTGGTGGCAAGAAAACTATTATTTGATTTAGCTAATTTTCCACTTTTTGTCTAAATGTAAATAATTTCTTTTAATGTATTTTATTGTAAAGATTATCTTGTAAGAGCTATAAAAAGCTCATTGTTCTCATTGTAAAGACAAGTATGTTTTTGAAATCAATTAATAAAAATTTAGAGAAGAGTTTCTTCGTTTCTTCAAGATGTGTTCTTGAATATTTTTGGATCTATGTCTCATGTGTGGATTCCTTAAGACTAGGTTTGTGAACTCATCACAAGGGCTTTCACACCCTTGAATGGCGTTCTTTGATCCACCTGCTATCCTTTCATTTCGCTGCCTAAAGATCTATATCTGAAGAGTTTGTGACAAGGTCAAGTTTCTCCCTTGAATCTTACATCAGGAGCACAAGGACATGGGCTAGACCGGTGGATTGAACACCTATGCGGCACATACGGAAACAAAGAGAAGTTGCGACGAACGATCTCCGAGGTCCAACGACACGTTAGGAAAAGATAAGGAAGCATACTGCCACTATCACCGGCGATACAGACATTCGACTACAAAGTGCTACATGTTGAAAGACGTATTGTAGATATGTATGCAGAAGGCAAGCTTGGGGAAGTCAAAATTGACAACCCCGGATCTGCGAAGCCAAATAATGAAAATCCAGACGAGTCCGAATCAGCCGAGCAGAAGCGTAAAAACACGGACCCATCGCAAAGCTATGAGTCCGAACTCATTTACCTCAAATGAGGGAAGAGAATACTCTCCACTGCGGCCTTGAGAGGAGGGATGGTTCCATCAACCCGGGAAGCTTCGTAAACAAAGTCAGTGATCTTCCCCTAGCAAATATCTGAGAGCAACAAGGAATTGGCACGAGTTTGGCTGAACAACAGCAACTTTGAGTTAGCATCCTTAATCCGGGAATACTGGAGGTCCATTATCTGGGAATGATTGACTTGAGGTGCATTGCGTTCTTCTGCGATTGGTATAATCCAGTGGAAGGTCTACGTCAGGACGCATTTGGTGTTACATCTGTCCACTCTTGAAGGCGGCTTCAAAAATATGATCATTTCATTCTTGCTTCACAAGCGGATCATGTTTCCTACATTCGATATCCCCGGGTTAGGAACAAGCAAGACCCTTGGATTACTGTTACGTCGATACACCCAAGGGGAAAAGTTTATGGTGTTTCCGAGCACGACCCTTTGCTGGAAAACGCAATTGGTAACTTAGGTTTGATCGAGCATTCTCTTGAAGTTGACCTCGTGGTTGATTTCACCATGGACGGGGATTACGAGGTATTTGAGGATTCTGAGGAAGAGATCGGCGAATTTGACGAGGATTCCGATTCAGCTACGTCAGATTATTCATCGAACTTGGATTAATTAATTATGTAATCAATTTTATTTCTCTATGTATTTTTTTTTTTCGAAACAGAGTTAATTTTTGCGATTAAACGCCTTGTAGTTTTTCTTTTCACAAGTCATGTTGTGTCGTTCATCGATCGATTGTTACGAAATCCAAAATAACTTGTTTTGTTTGGTTTTCAAAATTTTTTCTTATTAGTATGTATCAATAATGGTTATTAAACAATCCCTCGGAAATTTTCGAAGGATTTCTTACGGATCTTTTATTGGTTTACATCCAAAAAAATGCTAAGTGTAAAACAATAAAATATGAAGGTCCGTTGGAAATTTCTCGAAAATTTCCGACGGATTTCCGACAGACCTTGAAATTTACCCGGAAATTTAAATCGCCAAACGAAAATGATCAAAAATTGAGGCGGTTAATTAATTTGCTTTCCGACGGATTCCCGAGGGAAATCGTCCGTCGGAAATGTTTAATCATATCTTTGCGATCCTTCTCCTTCTCTTCCATTTTCTTCTTCTTCACTCTTCCTCTCTTCCTCTCCGCGAAACCTTCTATCTTCCTCTCTTCCTCTCCTCTCCTTCTTCTCTCTTCCTCTCCTCTCCTTCTTCTCTCTTCCTCTCGTACTCTCCTCTTCTCGCCGCCCACCGCTCGCCACCGCTGCCGCCTGTCCGCCGCAGCCCACCGCTCGCCACCGCCGCCGCCTCTCCATCTGATATTCTCACATTTTACATCTTTGAAGCATTCATTTAGCCTAGGTTTTGTCTCATTTGCATATAGTTTCATAGCATTTCTCTTGTGTTTGGTTCTCATTTAGAGTTTAGGTTGTTCATACTAGGTCCTAGAGTGTCTTGCATGTTTTGGAGTCTGTTTCTAGGTGTTCGGAGGCGTTTGGAAATCTTGGAGGAGCTTACACTTCGACGTGGGTCGTGAGGAGATAGCTAGGAGCAATGGAGAATTCGGAGTGACCATACCGGCCCGTCATACCTGGTCAAATTCACCAGGCGTTGCAAGGAAGCAAAGGCAGGGCGAATACCGGCCCGTCACACCACCCTATCTCGACTCGGCATGGAAGCTCTCGGCCGAAGACCTTCTCACACTGGCCCGCTATACCGACCCGCTCTCGACCGGCATCAAGACGAAGCCTTGGACAGGGAAAATGTCGGGCACTAATACCGGCCCACGACAGCTCGGCATGAAGACTCCCAACCGAAGACGTCTTACACCGGCCCGCAGCACCCCTCAACCATCGACCGGCGCCCAGATGCAGGACACGCTATACCGGCCCGTTGTCGCCCGGCAGGCCCGCCTGGTCCTTACCAAATGACGGACATGGCTATTACCGGCCCGATGCACCGCCACATGACTGCCCGGCATGAAGACTCTCGGCCAAGACTCGTCTACACCGGCCCGCCATACCTGACCACCTCCGGCCGGTATGAAATCTCGACCCAGTTTCGACCGGGTCAACACCCGTTTGTCCCGGGTTGACCCGGTCCGCCCAAAAATAATTATAAATACTCTAAACCTAATTTTCTTGAGGGGATCTTTTTCTCTTGCTAAAAACCTTCCTTTTAGGGTTTTAAGTATTTTGTAAGAGATATCTCCTTTTGATTTATGCAATTTAAGATTTAGTTCTTTAATTTATATCTTCTATCTCTTCTTTATCAACAATCTAATCATCTAAACATGAGATTTTACATGTTCTTCATAACATTTGTTAGGTCCATCATGATTAGTGAGTAGTCACTTAGAATCTTGGGATGAGGTAGATTTAGGGTTATTTCTAGGTTGATTCATGATACTTATGGCTAGATATATGATAGTAGGATTTTTCCGTGTATCAACTACTCAAAATGCCTATGTAGCATAAGAGGTATCGAATCCAATGGGTTAAGTCTCAAGCACCAAGAATACATACAACTTCTTAAGTTAAGCAAATAAAGGGGGTTTTGATTATCTAACAACCGAATGATTCAAATTCAAGCAAAGAAAACAAGATAAGGCACTAAACAAGATTAAGACAATAATAAAAGGCGAATTGAAGGATAAGGCAATTGATATAAGGTGATCCCCGGCTAATTAATGATGTCCAACACTCAATGAAGACTAATCCCTAGTCAAAGATCATTAATCTGAACTAATCCTCTCTCAAGGCATTAATCACTTTGCTAATTACTAATCCGAGATCAAATTCTCATTTTTGAATCACTAATTAGCAAGCATTAAGTTTAAGCATTCATGATTGACCAAATAAACACTCTAGACAACTATTCTCATAGGCTAAAAATGAATATCTCTTAATAAATTCATCAAGGCATTTCATCGAACACCTTGTGGGTGTGAAATGCCCTTTGATCTAAACCAACTTTCTCAACCTTGATTTACCATTAAGAGTACTAATTAAGAAGGGAAATCTAATAATCTAATCCTAGACATCATTAATCACCCATTGAATCACCCTAAATCTACCAAATCCTCAAATCCTTAAAGACTACTCACTTATCATGAAGAACACACCGAATCTCATGAAAGAGGTGTTGTTAATCATGATTAGAGAATATAAAGATGAAAGATTAGAAGAGATTAAGAAACTAAAACTTAGATTGCATAAATCAAAAGGAGATATCTCTTACAAATACTTAGAACACACTTAGAGAGATTTTTAGCATAAGGAAAGACATAAACCAAGAAAATTAGGTTTTTTGGCTTAAATAGTGAACCCGGTATTGACGCGGCTGAAAATGGTTTTTGGCTGATTCTGGAGGTCTGTACCGACCAGTCATGGGTCGGTACAGTGGGTCGGTACTAATCTCTGCACATAACTCCTTCGGGCGCCAGACGGACACGTTGCCGCTAAATCTGATGTATCTTTTGAACTACCGCTCCGAATGACTTCAAACCACATCCCGTAGAAAGCCAACTCAATTATCTACAACTTCTATGAAGTCATTGAAAGCTAAATCGGAACGCAAGTTCTTCGTTTAGCCTGATCTTTCAGTCACTTCTGCTTGCTTCGATGATGACGGATTTGTAAGTGGCTGGTTAGAGGGGTTTTGTACCGATCCATTCTGGGTCGGTATGGGGAGTGAAGCTGGGTCGGTACTACTCTCTGTATCAGTACCGACCAGATAGTACCGGTCTAGGATCGGTCGGTACTGGACTTACTTGTGCCGATCCAATGCTTGTCGCCGTTGGTCTCGCGGCTAGACGGATACACCTTCGGTACAATCGAATGACCTCAAACCACCTCCAGTAGACAGATAAGTCATCTGGCTACAACTTTTATGAAGACTTCCAAAGCTAGATCCGAGTGTAAGTTCTTCCTTAGGCCTGATCTTTGAGTCACTTCGGCTGGCTTCACGGGGACGGATTTGGAATTGGATTTGTACCGACCAAGTGTACCGAGCTAGGACAGGTCGGTACTAATCTTTTGCCCCAGTACCGAGAAATTGTACCGCACCATGACAGGTCGGTACTGAACTTTGAGGATTGATGCCGAGCATGCCATATCGCTTAAGGACGGGTCGGTGTTGTTGTAGGCGAAGGATGCACGTCGGGTGAAATTTGGCCGGCATGGAAGTGAAGCTGGGTATGGAAAGATTTGTACCGACTAGTCCTGGGTTGGTACAAATGGGTCGGTACAGATTCCTGGTGTCATGCCGACCATTTGTACCGCTTGGAAATGGGTCGGCACAGATGGACATACACTTAGTAAATCGACCATAACTCCTGAACCTGACATCCGAATGATCTGATGCCAACTCCTCCGGCATGCTAACTCACGCCTCTACAACTTCCATGAATACTGTTGAAGCTGATTCAGATCGGAAGGCCTTCGTTCTGCAGGTTCTTTTAGACGGTTCGGATGACCCTTGTATTCTACTTTGGTCCATTTCTCCAAATATACCCAAATTGCCTCCAATCACCTAGAAAATACTCCAAAACATGCAAGAACTAACTAGGACCTAATGAAAATGTCTTAAACTCTAAATGACGCCTAAATGCAAGACAAAACCATGATTATGCATGCAAATGACACAAAACTCTAAGTAAAATGTATGCTAGAACATGTAAAATATGAAGATATCAATTCCCCCAAACTTAATCATTTGCTTGTCCTCAAGAAAACAAGACTAAGAAGAGTTTGAAGAACAAAATGGGAGCTTCAATCCAAAAGTACCATAAAAAGAATTCCACTCAATGTCCAAGTTGCTAGCTCTAAAATGCGATCAAACAAGTCTACTCAAAAAGAGCTAGCGATATCCTTCCCTACATGAATCAAATTCAAGCCCCAACCTACACAAACCTTCATATCATCCAATCCTTTAACATTCATTATGGTTCAAGTGAATCATGCTCATGCAAGGCAAGTGAATCCATTTGGCTAGGGTAAAGGTTTTGAGATAAAGGTGATCTCAATACAAGTAGCGGTTTCCGAGCAAAGGGGATCTCTCAAAAGGAATCAACTATAGCAAAATGCTAAGAGTAAAGCCCAATAGATGCATAAAAGGATGACTTCCATCTACCCAATGCCCCATATCGATCTTAACTCCTAATATCTAAACCCCAATGAAGATTCTTCCTAGACTACCCTTTTCACAAGGCCATTTTCCTTCACCACTCATATCGTTTCACCTTTTTTTATTCTCTTAAGCACTTAGGGAATTTCCTTCTTCACCAAATGGCTTGGCTTTCAACATTTTTCTTTGCTTAGCTCTTCTTTACATTCTGTAGTCTCTCTTATTTCTTTTCTAGTACCTTAGCCATTTTTGGCTTTTCTTCTTTCTTTCAAAGACTATAGACTATTTTTTCTTTATCACTTATAGCTATTCCAACATCTTTTTCTTGCCAACCATTTCAAGCATTTGCTTATCCCCTACCTTTTCTCCAAATCTTTCCTCCATTTCCATATTCTTTTTTCTTTTCCTTATCCCAAGTTCCCATCCTATCTAGCCTTAACCTATGTCTAGCCCATTGATGTCGAGCTAGTTCTACACGGAAACTTCTCATTGTCGTTCTAAACTCAACACTTTTTGCCTAGTTGATTCGAAAAAGGACTCACAACACTCACAAATAGTTTTGGCTTCAAGGACAGTTGGGTTAAGGGAGTGGTTAACCGTTCCAATGATGAGAATCGGCTATTTGAGCTAACAAGAGAGTGGCAAAGTGGATAAGATAGCCCAAATATGTATGAGATAACCATGAATTCACTATGCAATGCACAAGCATGATAATTTCAATGTCAAAATTATGGTTTTCACTTAAGTAGGATTGAAATCAAATCAAAACTTGCTTTAGCTAAGACCCTAGTAATGAAATGCGAGATCAAAATATGGTTCATCCTTGATTTCAACACGAGATCAAAACAAGCAACGAGGGCATTGAATCAAGCTCTAAAAATGGTACTCTACAAGGAAAAAATCATATCATTGCTCCCAATGCACATGAATGCAATACCTATATGCTATGCATCTAGACTCAATCCTAGATATGAAATGCACAAAAGTTCAAAAAATTTCAAAATTATTGAAAATGCATGATATGCATGAGACTCAAGATGGAAAATACAAAATAAGAACACAAAACGCATGGTTAGATACCGGTCCCTCCCCCAAACTTAAATCACAACGTCCCGGTGTGAAAGAAGTTCAAGAGAGAGACCCAAAACAACAGATGAAATGCAAAGATTTAAAAGAAAAGAGCTACTTACAAAGGAGGAGTGAGATTAGGGGAATGGAGATAATGGAGAGCCTTTGACATCAACACCAATGTGCCTTGCCACGACCTTGCTACCATAAAGGACCTTGCAACCACTCAACAAAAGATCAAAAAGCCCAAGAAACACAAGATGAAACTAAAAAGCAAGGAAATATGTACAATGATAGACATGAGAATGTCTCCCAAGTGCACTTTGTTTAAAGTGACTAAGTTTGACTTTGGTTACCCTTGTTAGGCGGGTGAGAGAGGAGTATGAGCACTCCATGGTGGATCCTTGAGCACGAGGTGAAGAACCTTGCTCATAACTTCTTTAAGACCAGCTAGCCCTTTCTCTTTGAGCTCCGGTCTGAGGATCGCTTTGACCGAGGCAAAAGTCTTGGACCGTCCCTTGCACTTGATCTTGTACTCAACCACTCCATCTTTGTGCTTCCAAGGAGTGAGAGTCATGATGGAAGGTTGGCTTAGCTTAGACTTAGACCCATCAAGCATGCTTGGTCCGTTCTTCATCGTAGCCTTGGCCTTTGCCCTCTTGTTTACGTTCTTGCTACCCTCAACTTCATTCTCCATTGCGATTGGAGGGGGCGATTCCAAGCAAGCTTTATCAAATCCCGAAGCTTCTTTACCATTACCATAACCCAAATCCTTCTTCTCAAGAGACTTCTTTTTCTCTTCATGAACCTTTGGGGGTGGAGCTTCATCAACCATCTCACATTTATCCATATACTTCACTTCTTCATCACGAAACCCATCATCTTCAATTGTGATTGTGCCACATAGCTTGTTGGAAGAAGCTTTCATAGAGTTGTGACCTTGAGCTTGAGGCATGAAAGGAGCATTGTTGGAGTAGCCTCCTTGGTTCCGTTGAAATTGGTTTTGAGGAACTAAGCTTTGTTGTTGATTGTTGTTGAAACCCCTTTGATAGCCACCATGATTCCCGACATAGTGCACTTCTTCTTTGTTTCTCAAATCCACCATTTGTTCTTGGAACCCTTGGTTTGCTTCACAATCACCAACAAAGTGAACCGCCTTTTGAGATGTAGTGATAAGCTTGTCAAGCTTATCCAACTTTTCACTTAGAGCTTTCATCTCTTTGGTTCTTCTTTGCTCCTCAAATTCGCTTATGGTCCTTGTAGACCGATCATACTCATCACCATATGTTCCATCACTCAAAGCAAGGTTCTCAACCAACTCCATTGCTTCATTCACGTCCTTGGCCAAGAAGTTTCCATTAGAAGCGGTATCGAGCAACATACAGATCCTTAGAAGTGCTCCACGGTAGAGTGTGCTCAAGAGGGAAGCATCCGAGGATCCATGATGAGGGCATTGCGTTGTATAGCCCCTAAACCGCTCCCAAGCTTCATTGAAGCTCTCATTCCTCTTTGAGTGAAGCTCGAGATCTCATTTCATAGCTTAGCTCAATCACGTCATGGGATGATTGCAAGCGAGCTTTCCTTAAGTTCTTCTCACCGGCTCGAACCGCCAAGTTGAGGAACGAAATCTCAAGCTTCACCCAACGATCTCATGAGTCTTTCAACGAGGCATGGGAAAGGTTTCGAAGCTACACGTCTCAATGCCCTCATTACGGCTTCTCAAATGCATCCCTCCTAAGCACCCTTTACCGTGGTGCATTGCCCAAGATAAGGATGCTTCTAGACATGGCCTCCAATGGGAACTTCTTGGCCAAAGATGTTGATGAAGCCATGGAACTCGTAGAGAATCTTGCTCAAAGCGACGGAACGTATGGTGATGATTAGGATCGTGCAACACGAACGACTAGTGATTTTGATGAGCACAAGAGGTCTAAAGAGATGAAGATTCTCACCGAGAAAATGGACAAGCAAGCTTCTATGATTGACAAGCTCCTTAGCGCTTCTCAAAAACCGGTTCACTTTGTTGGCGACTTTGAGGACACCCAAGGTTACCAAGAGGAAGAAGGGGACGTAGGTACCCAAGAAGAGATGAATTATGTGGGTAATCAAGGCTACCAAAGAGGCGGTTTCAACAACAACTACCGCAACCACCCAAATTTCTCTTACCGGAACCCAAACGTTGAGAAACCACAAGACCAAGTCTACCCTCAACGTCAACAAGGTAATCAAGCTCCCCAACAAAAGCAATTAACTCAACAACAACAAGGATTTGTTCCCAAGAACACTTTCCAAGGGAACCAAGGTGGGTTCCAAACCAAGCAAGCCTTTGCTCCACCCGGTTTCATTCCAAAAGCTCAAGGCAATACCTCCACGCCTCAAGATGTGGATATGAAGAACATTCTCCAACAAATTCTTCAAGGTCAAGCCAATGGAGCAATGGAGATTAGTAAGAAGATGGCTGAAATCCACAACAAAGTACAATGATATCACGTCTAAGTTTGAGACATTGAGCTCTAAAATCAAGCAACTTGAAGGCAAAGGCGTAGGTTCTTCTTCACGGACACAAGGTCAATTGCCGGACAAGCCCGAGACTAATCCCAAGGAATATGTTAACGCCATGATGGGTTTAAAATAGCGACCGCTATGAACGCTATAGCGCGGAGCAATGTGAAGTGACGGCTTCGACGCCTCAGTACACAGTAGCAGAGCGATTTACATAGAGCGACCGCTTTTACCGCCTATATGCGCTATTGCGGTGAAGCAAGGAGCCACGGAAGCCATCGCTTTATGTGTTGATCGATAATACCAGTAGTTTTTGAGAAGTGTAAAGTCACAATGTTTATGTGTTGATCGATAATACCACTGGTATTATACCAATACATTATAAATTAAATTAATGTGACATTATTGAATGTATAACAATGTTTTTTAACGTGAAAAACCCTAACAAAGATTTTCTAACTCTGCATCTTATTTATTAAGCCGTAAACTAACCTAATAATAAAAAAAACTAAACGACTCATAGTCTCCTCTCTCGTCTCCTCTCACATCTCCTCTCACGTCTTCTCTCACGTCTCCTCTCACGTCTTCTCTTGTCTTCCATGTAATCACTTATTTCTTCCACCTATCACAAATTCACCATGTCTGATCCGGGTAAAACACCTGATTCGGCTAGAGATGTTGATTCGAGAAGAAAATATGGAATACAACAAACTAACACCAACTATTGGAAGTGTATTTTCTGTTGTCAACTGACTAAGGGAGGAATATCTTGTCTGAAACATCATTTGATTGGAGGTCATAAGGATGTAAAAGAATGTCCAACAGGTCCACCACACGTGCGCGATGAATTATCGACTTACACAGCTAAAAAGGCGGAAGAAAAAGCGGCTAAAATGATGAATGCAATTCCTCAAAACATTGATGAATATGACGTTGATGAAGAGATGGAAGATGGACCAAGCAACAAAGTTCAGCCTAAAAAGCGAAAACACAAAGGTCCATTAAACAGGTATGTGACTTCCACTCCTCCAGATATAATGCAAAGAAGAAATGATAGAAAATGAGTTTTTGGTGCGTGTGATAAAGAATTAAAGGACAAGGTCTGGCTAGGCATTTCTAGGTGGTTTAATGATGCTGGTATTGCATTTAACGCTGTCACTTATGAGAGTTTTGGAGAGATGATTGAGTTGATAGGGCAATATGGTCTAGGATTGTAGCCACCCAGTATGTATGAGTTAAGAGTTCCTCTACTTAAGAAAGAAGTCGATAATACTCTTGCTCAAATAGAGGACAATAAGAAAGAGTGGGCATCTAAAGGGTGCTCACTTATGTCTGATGGATGGCGCGATTCGGTCATACAGAAGGATATTATTAACTTCCTTGTTAACTCTCATAAGGGTTCCATTTTCATTAAATCAAAAGACGTCTCTGAAGTCGTGAAAGATGGAAATTTATTATTTAAGTTGCTTGATGATATAGTTGAGGAAGTTGGAGAGAAAAATATTGTCCAAGTGGTAACGGACAATGCATCAGCCTATATAAAAGCTGGTAAGATATACATATATTATTTTTTCCTTTTTTTTTCTAAGATATAGGAATCTAATCTTCGTATGTGAATAAAAATTTCAGGGAAATTACTAGCGGCGAAAAGACCAAATCTCTATTGGACTCCATGTGCTGCACATTGCATTGATTTGATGCTGGAAGACATTGGAAGTCTCCCAAAGGTGAAGAATACATTGAAGAAGTGTATTTACATGAATGGCTATATTTATAGTCATGTCCCTCTTGTGAACATGATGAGGAGGTTCACAAAACAACACAATCTGCATAGGCCTACTGTGACTAGATTTGCTACATCTTTCATTACTCTTTCACAATTTCACAAGCAACAGAACAACTTGAGGAAGATGGTTACTTCTGAAGAGTGGAGTGCTTCCAAATGACAAAAAGAAGCTAGAGGAAATAAAGTGAAAACAAATTTGTTGCAAGATAGTTTTTGGAGGAATGTTCTATATGCTCTAAAAGTGACAGGTCCGCTGGTTAGTGTACTTAGGCTGGTTGATGGAGAGAAAAAACCACCTATGGGGTATATTTATGCGACCATGGATAAAGCAAAAGAGGCTATTTCAAAGAGTTTCAATCTGATAGAGGAGCAATACAAAAAAATCTTTGAGATCATTGACAAAAGATGGCATTGTCAGCTTCATCGACCTTTGCATGCAGCGGGTTATTTTCTTAACCCCACGATCTAGTATGAACATCCTGATGATGTACGTTGTGAGGAAGTTGAGAATGGTTTGTATCAATGCATTCAAAGGGTGGTTCTCGATCAGGACACTCAAGACAAAATAATGGATGAGTTGGATGCATTTAAAAATGCTAATAGTCTCTTTGGTATCAATATGGCAATCAGGCAAAGATCGAAAAAATCACCAGGTAACAAAATTTCAATATGATATGTTTTTGAATATAATTATATTAGATGAAAGCTAACAATGTTTTCATTGTAATAGCGGAGTGGTGGTCGTGTTGTGGATCTTCAGCTCCAAACCTCAAGAACTTTGCCATAAAGGTTCTTAGCCTCACTTGTAGTGCTACTGGTTGTGAGAGAAGTTGGGGTGTTTTTCAACTTGTAAGTAATCTGAATTCAAATACTTATATACTTTGAATTATATTTCACAAGATTATTTAGCTTATAATCTTTATTTCTAACAGCTTCATACGAAGCTGAAGACAATGAACCTAGCTATCGTACTAGAGGTAAGGGTGTTGCTTCAAATTCAGCTACAGTTCACAAAGGAAATGATGTTGCTTCAAGTTCAGCTAGAGTTGACAGAGGAAAGGGTGTTATGTCATTGGTGGATGATGATGAGATCGAAGAAGATTTAGGAACAAATGATTTGGGTTACCAAGATTCTTATGAACTTGGTAATGATGATGATCTAGATCTTTAGTGTTTTAGGCTTTCTAGCAATATTTTTAAATGATTGTGTTTGCTTTTTTCTTTGGATTTGGATTTATGTTTTGGTATTTTTATTAAAAACAATTGCAATATTTTAAAACTTAAGACTTTTAGTAATGAAAGGTAACGTTTCACTTCATACATTTACGTTGAATACGTGAAGCGGTCGGTACACATCGCTATAGCGCGGAGCGAGAAGCGACGACCTCGCCATGTCGGGTCGCTTCACGCTATTTTAAACCCAGCTCGCCATCACACTTCGATGTGGCAAGGAACTTCCTCCTCGTGAAACCCCTAAGAACGATGAGGACATCGATGTCCAAGTTGGGGGGGAGACGCTTGAAACCGAAGAAGGTGTGATTAAGAATGGTCTTGAGGATATAGATGACAAGAAGAAAGAGGTTGTTACTCAAGAGAAGCCTAAGAAGAAGGAAACTACATTCGTTCCACCGCCTAACGTACCAAAGCTACCATTTCCGGGCCGCTTCAAGAAGCAATTGCTGGAGAAATATAGGGCTGTATTCGATAGACATGTACAAATGGAAAAGGTTGAACTTACCATGCCCTTGGTTGATGCTTTCCTACTTGTGCCACAATACGCAAAATTTCTTAAGGATGCCATCAAAGAGAGATCGAAGGAGATGGAGGGCATGGTGGTGCTAACTCACGAATGTAGTGCCATCATTCAAAAAAGGGTGATCCTGAAGAAACTTGGCGACCCCGGTAGTTTCACTATCCCTTGTGCTCTTGGACCACTCGCTTTAACCAAATGTCTATTTGATCTTGGAGCAAGTGTTAGCTTGATGCCGCTCTCGGTTGCAAAAAGTCTTGGGTTCGTTCGTTACAAAGCTTGTAGGATATCTCTCGTGCTAGCAAATAGATCTGTGAGGCATCCAATTGGCATGCTTGAAGACCTACCCATCATGATTGGGGATTTTGTAGTGCCTACTGACTTCGTTGTGCTTGAGATGGATGAAGAGCCTAAGGCTCCACTCATCTTTGGGAGACCATTCTTAGCTACCGCCGGTGCCATAATTGATGTGAGCAGAGGCAAGATCAATCTACATTTGGGGAAGAACAATGTCCTTAGGTTTGACATCAACGATGTGATGAAGAAACCCACGATTGATGGCCAGACTTCTACATCGAGGTGATGGACGAGTTAGCGGATGAGCTCTTGGAAGAATTGAACCTTGAAGACAATTTGCAAGTTGCTTTGACCAAAGACCATGGAGAGTATGGGTATCTACATGGAGCAAGTGAAGGTTACAAGATGCTTCTGGACTCACACAAGGCTTTGGATGGAGAGAGTAGATACTTGGAGTTGGCTCAAGTTTCACACAACATAAGTGTTGTTGAGATTGAGGGGGACGTTGAGCATGAAGCTAGCAAGGGTAAGACTATTTTGGATGAGGATGATTGGAGCGAGCTCAAGGCGCCTAAGATGGACCTGAAACCGTTTCCAATAGGGCTAAGGTACGCTTTCTTAGGTCCTAATGAGTCCTATCCGGTCATTGTGAATGATAGCCTTAGTGATGATGAGTTATCAACTATATTGCATGAGTTGCGTAAGTTTAGGAGAGCCATTGGATATTCACTTGACGATATCAAAGGCATATCTCCTACACTTTGCACTCACCGCATACATCTAGAAGATGAAACGAGGACCTCCATAGAACATCAAAGACGTTTAAACTCGAATTTGAAAGAGGTTGTTAAAAAGGAGATCCTCAAGCTTCTAGACGCGGGAATCATATATCCGATCTTGGATAGCACATGGGTTTCCCTAGTGCACGTGGTTCCTAAAAAGGGTGGGATAACCGTGGTTAAAAATGAAAAGAATGAATCAATCCCAACTAGAACGATAACGGGTCATAGGATGTGCATAGACTATAGGAAGTTGAACTCCGCATCTAGAAAAGATCACTTTCTTTTACCGTTTATTGATCAAATGTTGGAACGATTAGCAAACCACCCGTTCTATTGCTTTTTGGATGGTTATTCGGGATTCTTTGAAATTTCCATTCACCCGAATGACCAACAGAAGACGACATTTACATGTCCTTATGGCACATTTGCTTATCGAAGGATGCCATTTGGACTATGTAACGCACCCGCCACATTTCAAAGGTGCATGATGTCGATCTTCTCGGATCTAATTAAGGAGATGGTCGAGGTCTTCATGGATGACTTCTTGGTCTATGGCTCCTCGTTTGCTTTGTGTTTGTCCAATCTTTGTAGGGTTCTCACAAGGTGTGAAGAGACGAACCTCGTGCTTAATTGGGAGAAGTGTCACTTTATGGTGCGGGAAGGCATAGTACTTGGACACAAGATCTCCGAGAAAGGGATTGAGGTTGACAAAGCAAAGATTGAGGTGATGATGAGTCTAGAGCCTCCAAATTTGGTCACTAGTGTTTGAAGCTTCTTGGGACATGCGGGTTTCTACCGTCGGTTTATCAAGGACTTCTTAAAGATCGCGCGTCCTCTCACACGGCTCCTTTGCAAGGAAGTGGAGTTCAAGTTCGATGAAGAATGCCTTGAGGCATTTTTGGAGATCAAGAAGGCTCTTGCGAGTGCACCAATAGTCCAAGCCCCGGATTGGGACTTGCCTTTTGAGATCATGTGTGACGCAAGTGATTACATGGTAGGAGCGGTTCTCGGGCAAAAGAAAGATAAGAAGATGCATGTGATCTACTATGCTAGTAGAACACTTGATGATACACAAGGGAGGTACGCTACTATGGAGAAAGAGCTACTTGCGGTTGTGTTTGCTATCGAGAAGTTTAGATCCTATGTGGTCGGCTCCAAGATAATTGTCTACATGGACCATGCCGCGCTAAGGCACATATATGCCAAGAAGGACACCAAACTAAGACTTCTAAGGTGGATCTTGCTTCTCTAAGAGTTTGACATGGAGATTGTTGATAAGAAAAGGATTGAGAATGGAGTGGCGGATCACTTATCGAGGATGCGCATTGATGACCTTATCCCTTTAGATGACTCTCTTCCCGAAGAGCATCTAGTGTTGGTTGGCGTTTTGAAGAAAGGAATAGAGGCGGTGAGAGTTCTAGAGAAAGCTAAAGGATTGGAAGATGAGAGGCTAACATGGTACGAGGACTATGTCAACTACTTGGCTTGCGGGAAAGAACCGCCAAGGTTGGATGGCTATCAAAAGAAGAAGTTCTTTAGAGACATAAATCGTTTCTATTGGGATGAACCCTACTTGTACACCCTTTGCAAGGATAAGCTCTATAGGAGATGTATTCCTGAGGAAGAAGTTGATGGTATCTTGATGCATTGTCAAGGTTCATCATATGGAGGTCACATTGCTTCGTTCAAGACGGTCACTAAAGTTCTACAAGCGGGTTTTTGGTCGCCAACTATGTTCAAGGACGCTCAAGAGTTTGTATCTAGATGCGAAGTGTGTCAAAGAAAGGGCAATATAAGTAAAAGAGACGAGATGCCACAAAATCCGATTCTTGAAGTCGAACAATTTAAAGGATGCTGTGTCTCGTTTTAGCGTGGTTGGGTAGATACTGGATTAAATTGGAAAGACCAACGTTGGAGTATTAGTCAGATAAGGAGTATTATTAAAACGTAATTAGGAATCTTAGAAAGAAAATATTTGAATTCATAGGAATATCATTAATGCTAGGCCTAAAACGGCAAGATGTTTACTATCGGACGTTGAAAACGGTGTAAAATCTCGTTAGAAAGAGTTTTTCATCAAAAACAAAACGGAGATTTTTTTGGAAGAAAGCTGAAACAGAACAAAAGACCACATGCATTCCAACTTTGTTCGAAGAGACTCACCAGCTGCGGTGAAAAGTAAAAAGTAAAAACTGACGACATGGAAAAAGAATATTACAAATCAGACTCAATTTATTTGGGGAATTGATTTCATGGGACCATTCCTTTCGTCCTATGAGAATCAATACATTTTAGTAGCGGTGGATTACGTCTCAAAGTGGATTGAAGCAATTGCAAGCCCTACAAATGATGCAAAGGTGGTTATCAAGTTCTTCAAGTCGATAATCTTCCCTCGCTTTGGAGTCCCACGGGTAGTGATAAGTGATGACGGTTCCCACTTCATCAACAAAGTGTTTGAGAGCTTGCTTAGGAAGCATACAGTCAAGCACAAGGTGGCTACACCTTATCACCCCCAAACAAGTGGGCAAGTTAAAGTCTCTAACCGCCAAATCAAAACGATCTTAGAGAAGACCGTGGGGGGTTCAAGGAAAGATTGGGCGAAGAAGCTCGATGATGCTCTATGGGCTTATACGACGGCTTTCAAGACTCCCATTGGAACCACTCCTTTCAATCTTCTATATGGGAAATCTTGTCATTTACCGGTGGAGCTCGAGTACAAGGCATTATGGGCCATGAAGCTTCTCAACTTCGATTTTAAGACGGCTCAAGAAAGGCGTTTGATCCAATTGCAAGAACTCGATGAGATCCGGCTTGAAGCTTATGAGAGCTCTAAAATCTACAAGGAGCAAACCAAGGCTTTCCATGACAAAAGGATCATGCACAAGGACTTCAAAGAGGGGAACCAAGTGTTGCTCTATAACTCGAGGCTCAAGTTGTTTCCTGGGAAGCTAAGGTCGAGATGGTCCGGGCCATTTGTGATCAAAGAAGTGAGACCATACGGGGCCATTGTGCTTGTGAACAAGAACGGGGAAGAGTTTATTGCCAACGGTCAAAGACTCAAACCGTATCTAGCCAATGAAACCATTGAGGAAGTGATATACATGGATTTTACATGTCCTAGCTTGCATACCAGTTAGCATTTTGATTCATTTGCATGCATAGTCATAACTTTGTCTAGCATTTTGGTCGCATTTAGAGTATTAGGTGTTTGCATTAGGTCCTAGAGTCTTTGCATGTTTTGGATCGTCTTTTTAGGTACTTTGGAGGGGATTCGAGACCCACGGAGTGAGGACGGTTGGAAAGGAGCAACGGAATGTAACCCATCGGTATTGAAGGCGGAAAGGTCATACCGATGTCACATATCGGTATGACTTATCGGTATGGTGACCGGAGCAAAACCGCCCCAGTACCGACGTGCAGCACCGAGGAGTGACGTCGGTATCGCAGCTTCAGGGGATTGTACCGAGGTCACAACTCGGTGTAACACCTCGGTATGACTCCTTCAAATTCGACGTAGCAGCAATACCAACGTCACAAATCGGTATTGCGATATAAACAAAATGCCCTTAGCACCGATCAGTTGTACCGAGGAGTGACATCGGTATTCCCCGCAGAATCATCAAGGCGTTTTCACCTCAGTACCGATGCCACAAATCGGTATCCTTCATCGGTGCACAAACCTAGGTCCAATACCGAGTTGTTGCACCGATGAGTGACATCAGTATTGACCCCCAGGACACTTTCTACCCATTTCAACCGGGTCGGTACCCAGTTTGTCCCGGGTCGACCCGGTTCGACACTATTCACTATATAAGCTTAAGAACCTAATTTTAAAGGGGATGTCTTTTTCTTATGCTAAAAACCTCTCTAAGTGTGTTCTAAGTATTTGTAAGAGATATTTCCTTTTGATTTATGAAATTTGAGTTCTAGTTCCTCAAATCTCTTCATCTTATATCTTCTTTCTTAATCAATTTATCATCTAATTATGGGATTAAACATGTTCTTCATAGGATTTGTTGGGTCCATCATGATTAGTGAGTAGTCTTTCAGAATTTGAGGATGGGTTAGATTTGGGTGGATTCCACGGATGATTTATGATGCTTAGGGATAGATTATTGTATTTCCTTTCTTATCTAGCAATCTTAATGCTTGATTGTGCTTGAGAAAGCCAACCTTGATCATAGGGAATTTCACACCCACAAAGTGTTCGATGAAATGTCTAGAGGAGCTTTTTAAGAGATAAACTTTCTTAGCCTAAGATATTAGTTGTCTAGGGAGTCTATTTTGTTGATCTTGATATTGGATCTTAGTGCTTGCTAATTACTAACCCACAAATGGGAATTTGATCTTGGATTAGCAATTAGCATAGGTGATTAATACCTTGAGAGAGGATTAGCACATTTAATGATCTTAGCCTAGGGAATTAGTCTTGTTTGAGTTTGAGCATCATGAATCAACTATGGATTCATCTAAAATCGATTACCCCATCCTTGGATTCGCCTTTATTATTGAAATCAATTTCGTTTAGCATCTTTACCCTTGTTACTTGTCTTAATTCAATTAGTTTAATTAGTGAAACTTCAAACAACATTGATTGCTTAGATTAAGACGTTCTATGTATTCTTAGTGATTGAATTTACACTCATTTGGATTGACACCTCATATACTACATGGTATAGTGAGAATTGATCTAAAATTAGACTCCAAAAATTCTACTATCAATTTAGCGCCGTTATCGATTGGGTTTAGATTTCAACATTAAGATTTTAGATCTTCTTGAGATTAAGCTTTCTTTTTACTTTTGTTACTAACGTCTCTCTCTACCTTGTTTCCTCTCTTTCTCTATAGGTGTATGCACTTGCGAAGTCGAGGTCCAACGAACTTGATTGATAGAGTGGACGACATTCGCGCTTTGGAGAGAGAACTAGCAAGAGCAAGGAGACAAAGAGAACGACAACTACACGTCGAACGCTTGGGTATGGAGAACTTAGACGACGTGCCGGTTGGAAACAACAACGGGTAATTTGCCAATCAACAAGGCAATGGTGGTAATGGAAACCACTACGCCCAAGGTGGACAAGCCCCCCCACGTCCCACCACCACCCGCCCGGCAAGTGAGCGCCCCTAACCATCCCCCACGGGCTCAAAACGTGGTTGGTGCGGGTGATGCCACCAACGCTCATCAAAACCGTCAAGGGATCCAAGCCCCTCCGGTGGAGAACAATAACTTCGAAGTGAAGGCGGGGTTGATTAATATGGTTCAAGGCAACAAATTCCACGGCCTATCTATGGAGGACCCGTTGGACCATATTGATCAATTCGGTAGGATATGCGGGCTCACCAAAATGAATGGTGTCTCAGAAGACGATTTCAAGCTAAGACTCTTCCCATTTTCCCTTAGAGATAAGGCACATCAATGGGAGAAGAATCTACCTCAAGGCTCCATCACGTCTTGGGACAATTGCAAGCGCACTTTCCTTGCTAAGTTTTTCTCACCGGCCCGAGCCGCCAAGCTAAGGAACGAAATCTCTAGCTTCACCCAACTATCAAACAAGTCCTTCAACGAAGCATGGGAACGGTTTCGAAGCTACACTTCTCAATGCCCACATCACGGATTCTCCAATGCATCCCTCATCAGCATCCTCTACCGTGGTGCTTTGCCCAAGATACGAATGCTTCTAGACACGGCCTCCAATGGGAACTTCTTGGCCAAAGATGTTGATGAAGCCATGGAACTAGTTGAGAATCTAGCTCAGAGTGACGGGACATATGGAGATGATTACGATATAGCAACACGAATGACTAGTGATTTGGAAGAGCAAAAGAGGACCAAGGAAATAAAGAGCCTCAATGACAAGATAGACAAACTTCTAAGCTCTTCCCAAAAGCAAGTTCATTTTGTGGGGGACTATGAGTTCAACCAAGGTTATCAAGATGAGGTTGTAGATGGGGCTACCCAAGAGGAGATGAACTATGTGGGTAATCAAGGCTACCAAAGCGGCGGTTTCAACCAAAATTACCGGAACCACCCCAACTTCTCTTACCGGAACCCAAATGTGGAGAATCTACAAGATCAGGTGTATCCTCAACAAAACCAAGGCAACCAAGGTGGTCAACAAAGGAAATTCACTTCCCAACAACAAGGTCAAGCTTCCAACAACCAAGGCTATGTTCCCAAGAACACTTTTCAAGGGAATCAAGGTGGGTTTCAAGCCAAAGCACCCTTCATTGCTCCACCCGGTTTTCAACAAGGTTTTGTTCTTCAAGGTCAAGCAATTACGTCTAAACCGCAAGAGCTTGACTTAAACACCATGTTTCAACAACTTCTCAAGGGGCAAGCAGAAATCAATACAAGGGTAGATTGTTCTTACAACGATCTTAACTCCAAACTTGAGACATTGAGCTCCAAGGTTAAGCAACTTGAAGGCAAGGGAACCGCTTCTTCTTCACGGCCACAAGGCCAACTACCGGGAAAGCCCGAGACCAACCCCAAGGAGTATGTCAATGCCATTACACTAAGGAGTGGTGCGGTCTTGCCCACAAGAGAAGCTCCTCCTAATCTCAACGAGGACATTGAGAACCAAAGTGGGGGGGGGGTGGAACTTGAGACTCAAGATGAAGTGGTAGTTGAAGACACGGTTTTGGAAGACAAAGACATGGGTAGATGGGTTGAAGAGGTCAAGACCAAGGTTGCTACTCAAGGGAAGCCCAAGAAGAGAGAGACTTTGTTTGTCCCACCACTACCTTATGTGCCAAAGCTTCCGTTTCCCGGACGCTTCAAGCAGCAATTGTTGGAAAAGTACAAGGCGGTGTTTGATAGATAAATGGCGAAGGTCGAGCTTACCATGCCTTTGGTGGATGCATTTTTACTTGTGCCTCAATATGCCAAGTTCCTCAAGGATGCCGTGAAAGAAAGAGCTAAAGAGATGGAATCCATGGTGGTATTGACCCATGAGTGTAGTGCCATCATCCAAAAGAAGGTGGTACCAAAGAAACTTGGAGATCCGGGTAGTTTCACTCTCCCATGTGCTTTGGGACCTCTAGCGTTCAACAATTGTCTTTGTGATTTGGGTGCTAGTGTAAGCCTAATGCCGTTCTCTGTTGCTAAGAGATTAGGATTCACGAAGTACAAGGCTTGTAGGATCTCCTTAGTCCTTGTGGATAGAAGTGTGAGAATACCAATTGGGCTACTTGAAGATTTACCAATCGCGGTTGGAGATTTCATTGTTCCAACGGATTTCGTGGTCTTGGAGATGGATGAGGAGCCAAAAGACCCATTGATCTTTGGAAGACCGTTCTTGGCAACCGCGGGAGCGATCATCGACGTGAGGAAGGGCAAAATTGACTTGCACTTGGGTAAAGATGAGGTGCTTGAGTTCAACATCAACGATGTCATGAAGAAGCCCACAATAGACGGTCAATGCTTTTACATCGAAATCATTGACGAATTAGCGGATGAACTCCTTGAAGAGTTGAATTTTGAAGATGGTTTGCAAGTCGCTTTGACTAAGGACCAAGGTGAACATGGGTACTTGAGTGAATCGAGTGTAGGGTACAAGCTACTATTGGACTCACACAAATCGGTGGCTAGAGAGACTCCAGTCGTTGATTTGGGTCTTCAAGGGATGAAGTGTGAAGACGGTTCTACATTGGGTTTGGTCCAAGAAAGCTTTGCTTTGGAAGTGGAACATGATGAGAACGTGGTAGAGGCTAGCAATGGTAAGTCTAGCATGGATAACGATTGGAGCGAGCTCAAGGTGCCTAAGGTGGACCTCAAACCGCTTCCTAAAGGGCTAAGGTACGCTTTTTTAGGTCTCAATGAGTCTTACCCGGTGATAGTTAATGATGAGCTTAGTGAAGATGAAATTGCCACCCTTTTGAAAGAGTTAAGAAAATTTAGAAAGGCAATTGGATACTCTCTAGGTGACATTAAGGGTATTTCCCCATCTCTTTGCACTCATATGATCCATCTAGAGAGCGAATCGATGACTTCCATTGAACACCAACGTAGGTTGAATCCTAATTTGAAGGAGGTGGTCAAGAAAGAGATTCTAAAGCTCCTAGATGCGGGGGTTAAGTATCCTATCTCCGATAGTGCATGGGTATCCCCGGTCCATGTGGTGCCTAAAAAGGGTGGAATCACGGTGGTAAAGAATGACAAAGATGAGTTATTACCAACTAGGAGGACTATCACCGGTCATAGGATGTGCATTGATTATCGAAAACTTAACTCCGCTACTAGGAAAGATCACTTCCCTCTGCCTTTCATTGATCAAATGCTTGAGAGACTTGCTAATCAACCGTTCTATTGCTTTTTAGATGGTTATTCGAGATTCTTTCAAATTCCCATTCACCCAAATGACCAAGAGAAGACGACATTTACATGTCCTTATGGCACATTTGCTTATCGAAGGATGCCGTTTGGACTATGTAACGCACCCGCCACATTTCAAAGGTGCATGATGTCGATCTTCTTGGATCTAATTGAGGAGATGGTCGAGGTCTCACTACAAGAAAACACAGTTTTTGTGACCAATTTTTGTGACTCTTTTTTTGGTCGCAAAAAAGTGGGACGAAATTGTGACCACTTTGCGACTCTTTAACGACCACTCGTATTGCAGTGGCAAAAGAGTCGCAAATTAACAACGATATAATTATGGTCACAAAAGAGTCCCAAATTAGCGACTATTTTTGAGTTGGAAATTGTAGTCGCAAAAGAGTTCCAAATTAGCGACTATTTTTTATTTGGAAATGGTAGTCGCAAAGGAGTCCTAAATTTGCAACTGATTTGCTACTCTTAAGCAACTCCACTCGATTTTTTTTTTTTAAATCATCCATATAGAATTGTAAATATGTTAATTTGTACGTTTTTACATAGATTTAAACTACTAAATACACTGAATCATGATAACAGAGAAAAAAACTTTAAAATTCCAATATTTTAAACTTATGGTTGTATATTATCATAACATGTAGTAAGTACATATGTGTTTTATATGAAATGATTTTGAAATATAGAAATTTTTCTAAATTTAATTAACATATCTTAGTTTAATATATAAATATAGAGTTGTAGTGTTAGAATTAGATAAAGAATTATTGTATAGTCATATTTTTATTAAAAATGATTGAAAGTTTAGGGTTTAGGGTATAAGGTTATGATTTATTAAGAATAGTCACAAAACAGTCGCACTTTTGTGACCACTTTGAGACTGTTTTGCGACCATTTTAATTTTTATTAGTAGTCACAAAAGAGTCTTAAATTACCCACTAATTTGCGACCGATTCGTGACCAACATCTGAAATTGTGACTGATTTGCGACCGTTTAGCAACTCCACTCGATTTTTTTTAAAAAAATCATCAATATTGAATTGTAAATATGTTAATTTGTATGTTTTTACATAGATTTGAACTACTATATACATTGAATCATGATAATAGAGAAAAAAAACTTTTAAATTCCAATAATTTTAAACTTATGTTTGTATTTTTTTCAAAAATGTAGTAAATGTATATGTGTTTTATATGGAATGATTTTGAAAAATTGAAATTTTTCAAAATTTAATTAGTATATATTAGTTTACTGTTTAAATATATAGTTGTAGTGTTAGAATTATAATAAAAATGATTATAAAGTTATATTTAGAATAAGAATGATTGAAAGTTTAGGGTTTAGGGTATAGGTTTGTGATTTATTAAAAATCGTCACAAAACAGTCCCAAATATGCGACTACTTTGAGACGATTTTGCGACCATATCAGATTTAATGAAACTTTTGCCAAATGTCTTAAACGATTTCAGTGAAATGTTACGCGGCAACTTATCCCGCGTGAAGAATCGTCACAAAACTGTCACAAATTTACGACCGTTTTACGACTATTTAGGGACTCATTCTATAATTTACTTAAGTAAAGTTATTTGCCTTATGTTTTTCTTCTCCCTTCTATTTCTCTTTTCCCATCTTCCCTTCTCTTTCAATTGCCACGCCTCCTCTCTCTTGCCCCTCGCCCAGTCTCGCTGTGACTCTCTCTCTCGACGGTCCCCTAACTCGACTTCCTCTCTCTCGCCGACTCCCTCTCTATCGCCGACTCCCTCTCTCTCCTCACTCCCTCTCTCGCCGCCTCTCTCTCTCGCTGCTCGGAGGTTAATCATCAAACCAAGCAGTAATCACTCACAGCTTCACTCTTCCGGAAACGAATCTTCCCACAGTTTTCAACCAAATTCTGTCCAAGAAAAGACGAATCTATTCCCCAATCTTGGCAAGCGAAATCGAGCTTCTCGAGCTCGGGATCCATGGCGGAAACAGAAGATAATTCACTGATTTTGAAGAGGGAAGCGAAATCGAGAAGCGAGGAAGAAACCCAATTCGAAGAAGAAGATACCCAAACAGGAGAAATCTCGTTGAGGTTTCTCGTGTCGGAATCAATGGCGGGTTCAGGAAAAGATATCGGAACCAGATGTCATCACTGCGTAGGATATCTTTCTTATGGGTTTGTCTTTGGTGTAGGTTTTGAGGAAACTCGTGGATGATGCCTCAAGATTCTTGAACGAAAAAGTAACCAAGGCTGTCGTCATTGTGCCTGCTTACTTCAACGACTCACAGAGGACAGCTACAAAAGATGCTGATCGCATTGCTGGGCTGGAAGTTCTTCGTATTATCAATGAGCCAACTGCTGCTTCATTGGCTTATGGGTTCGAGAGAAAAAGCAATGGAACAATTCTAGTCTTTGATCTTGGTGGTGGTACCTTTGATGTCTCAGGTACTTGACAATAAAGTTTTGCCAAAATGCTCTATTTATCTTCTTGGGAATGTTTTTTTTTTTGGGCTTCTACCATCAAAAAGATGTATTAGCACCTTGTAATATGCGTTCTGTTATGTTTCTTATTATGCAGTGCTTGAGGTTGGTGATGGCGTGTTTGAAGTGCTTTCCACTTCTGGAGACACACATTTGGGTGGAGATGACTTTGACAAGGTTAGTCAAATGCAGACATTAATTGTAAAGTCGTTTGTCAAAGAGCTTTGAATCTGTTTACTCTCTCTTCTGTGCTTTACTTGACAGATTTGAGTTTTGCAATGCAGAGAGTTGTTGATTGGCTCGCTTCTAATTTCAAGAAAGATGAAAGGCATGGATCTTTTGAAAGACAAGCAAGCACTTCAGAGGTTAACAGAGGCAGCAGAAAAAGCTAAAATTGAGCTTTCCTCCCTGACTCAGACAAATATGAGGTACAATTAATTTTCTCGCCCAAATTTTTGACTTAGTACTTTCACAAGTATATGGATCTGATTGGTATGAATTCTGTGCTCAGCTTGCCATTTATCACGGCCACAGCTGATGGACCTGGTATTTACCGCAGTTGATCACATATTGATTTGATATCCTGTTCTTGTGTTTACTAAATTTATTATCGATTACTGCTTGATTTGCAGATCACTAAAAATCGGAGGTTTACTCGGAGGTTAATCATCGGTCTTTTTCTATTTTCCTATCTAAGATTGATTTCTCACATTATACAATTTTGGTTGATGAACAATTGTTATATTTGGTTGTAGATACAGGAAGTTGGATGGGAACCCCTAAGAAGATTAGGTGGAGATTTAACGTTTTTCAGCTTTCACGTTCTATTTTAGTTTGTAATTGTAATTTCAATTTCTAATAGAAATTGTAATTATAGTAGAAATTGTAATTTCAATTTCAATTTTAGTTTGTAATTATAATAGAAATTGTAATTTTAATTTCTATTTTAGTTTCTAATATTAATTTTAATTTTGGAATCCGAATTAATGTTTGTAGTTTTAATTTCTATTTTAATTTTAGAATTATGGAATTTTTTTTGTTTTTTTTTAATTGTATTTTTACGGGTAGTTGCAAATCAGTCTCAAAATTAAGACTGATATTGAGAGTCACATATCAGTCTTTAAATTACGACTGATAGTGGGAGTCACATATTAGTCGCAAAAGAGCGACTGTTTTTGCGACCACTTGATTTTGCGACCAAATATTTGTGACTACTTTTTTTGGTCCCAAAATGGTCAAAAATGAATCATTTGCGACCATTTTGGGACTCTTTTGGGGGGTCACAAAAACTGTGTTTTCTTGTAGTGTCTTCATGGACGACTTCTCGGTCTATGGCTCCTCGTTCTCTTCTTGTTTGTCCAATCTTTGTAGGGTCCTAAAGAGGTGCGAGGAGACAAACTTGGTGCTAAATTGGGAGAAATGCCACTTTATGGTGCGGGAAGGCATCGTGCTAGGACACAAGATTTCCGAGAGGGGCATCGAAGTGGACAAGGCAAAAATTGAGGTGATGGTGAGCTTGGAGCCGCCAAAGACGGTTAAAGATGTCCGAAGTTTCTTAGGACACACGGGTTTCTACCGCCGCTTCATCAAAGATTTTTCAAAGATCACAAGGCCTCTCACTAGACTCCTTTGCGAAGATGTCGAATTCAAGCTTGATGAGGAGTGTCTTGAAGCATTCTTAGAGATCAATAAGGCCCTAATTAGTGCTCCAATCGTGCAAGCTCCGGATTGGGAGCTACCGTTCGAGATTATGTGTGACGCGAGTGACTTCGCGGTTGGAGCGGTTTTGGGCCAAATGAAGGACAAAATGGTCAATGTTATCTACTACGCGAGTAGGACGCTAGACGACACTCAAGCAAGGTATGCTACCACGGAGAAGGAGCTATTAGCGGTAGTATTCGCAATGGAAAAATTTCGGTCATACGTTGTTGGCTCAAAGGTTGTGGTCTACACGGATCACGCGGCTTTGAGTTATATACATGCCAAGAAGGATACCAAGCCGAGACTTCTACGATGGATTTTGCTCTTGCAAGAGTTCGATATGGAGATAATAGCCAAGAAAGGCATTGAAAACGGGGTCGCGGACCACTTGTCTAGGTTGAGAATCGAAGACCTTATCCAGATAGACGACAAACTCCCTGAAGAAAGTTTTATGTTGATTGATGTCTTGAGGAAAGGTTATGAGGCGGTGATGGTTTTTGAGGATGCCAAGGGTTTGGAAGACGGCAAGCTATCTTGGTATGCAGATTTTGTTAACTTCTTGGCTTGCGGAAGAGAGCCGCCAAGGTTAGAAGGATACAAGAGGAAGAAGTTCTTCCATGACGTCACTCGGTTCTATTGGGATGAGCCGTACCTCTACAACTTGTGCTCGGATGGTCTCTATCGACGGTGTATCCCGGAGGAAGAAGCTAATGGGGTTTTGTTTCATTGTCACGGTTCATCTTATGGTGGTCACTTTGCTTATTACAAGACGGCTACAAAAGTTCTTCAATCCGGCTTTTGGTGGCCAAGCCTATTCAAGGATGCACATGCCTTCGTTTCCACTTGTGATGCGTGCCAAAGGAAGGGAAACATTGGTAGAAGAGATGAGATGCCTCAAAACCCGATCTTTGAAGTGGAACTCTTTGATGTGTGGGGGATAGACTTCATGGGACCGTTCCCTTCATCTCATGGGAACCAATACATTTAATTTGGTGGCGGTGGATTGTGTTTCTAAGTGGGTTGAAGCAATAGCAAGCCCTACAAATGACACCAAGGTGGTCATTAAACTCTTCAAGTCCATCATCTTCCCACGGTTTGGTGTTCCCCGGGTTGTGATAAGTGATGGTGGCACCCATTTCATAAACAAGGTGTTTGAGAGCTTGCTCAAGAAGCATGGAGTCAAACAAAAGGTGGACACGCCCTATCACCCCCAAACGAGCGGACAAGTGGAGGTTTCTAACCGGCAAATCAAGGCGATTCTAGAGAAGACCGTTGGAACTACAAGAAAAGATTGGTCTATGAAGCTTGATGATGCGTTGTGGGCCTATCGAACCGCCTACAAAACACCGATTGGAACGACCCCGTTCAATCTTCTTTATGGGAAATCTTGTCACTTGCCGGTTGAGTTGGAATACAAGAAACCGCACAAGAAAGACGTTTGATTCAACTCCAAGAGCTCGATGAGATTAGGCTTGAGGCCTATGAAAGGTCAAAGATCTACAAAGAACGGACCAAGGCGTTTCACGACAAGAAGATTGTGCCGGAGCCGGAGACCAAGTGCTACTATTCAACTCCCGGTTGAAGCTATTTCCCAGGAAGTTGCAGTCTCGATGGTCCGGTCCATTTGAAATCAAAGAGGTGAGACCTTATGGAGCCGTTGTTCTCGTGAACAAGAACGGGGAAGTGTTCGTTGCAAATGGACAAAGACTCAAGCCATACCACGCAAATGAAATCATTGAGGAAGGAGTCTCAATTCCTCTCAATGATGTTCCGCTCGCTTGAATGCGGTAACCAACGTCGAACTTAGTGACGTTAAACAAAATGCTCTTGGGAGACATGATATACTCATATTTTACATGTTATAGCATGCATTTTGTATAGGTTTTGAGTCATTTGCATGTAGTTCATGTCATTTCCTTAGCGTCTTAGTCATCTTTAGAGAATAGGATGTTTTGCATTAGGTCCTAGCGTGTCTCGCATGTTTTGGAGTCTTTTCTAGGTGCTTGGAAGCACTTTGGGAGGATTGGAAGACAAGGAGCCAAGCTTGATCGGATTTGGATGCAAGAAGAGATGGCCAAGGCAAAAGAGCAATTTGTAGAGGAGTGTACCAACCCATCATGGGTCGGCACACTGGATCGGTATTGAGGCAGAGAGATGTGCCGATCCACAGCTCACTTCGCACCGACCCAGAATGGATCGGCATACTCTCCCAGAACTCCAAGTTTTCACGCGGCACACTTTCTCTTGCCCCGCACCGACCGATCCTAGAGCGGTACGCCCGATCGGTATTGAGGCAGAGAGTTATGCCGATCCAAAGAGCCTTCCCATACCGACCTAGAATAACTCGGCACAAACCTCAGGAAAATTAGTACCGATCCACTCTCGGTCGGTACTACCGAGCGGCACTAACCCAGCGATCACATAGGCAGATTTTCGCCGGCTCGAAACTAATCCCGCACTCACCCGGCACGCATCGTGTCGACCAGACTTCATTTTGGCCGGCTAAATCTGCATCTAGCGTCCATCCAACCGGCTTACTCAGCGTTCACGCAGGTTGATTTCTGCCAGCTAAAACTCATCCCGCGCACGATCCAGCAAGCCTTGCATCGACCATATCCTTATTTTAGCCGGCTAAACCTACACCCAGCATCCGCCTGACCTGCACGAAGTAAATTTGTACCGAGTGGTTTGTACCGACCCAGGATCGGTCGGTACAAACTTTCTGCTGCAAACCGATCCAGACCCAACCGGGTCAATACCCGGTTTGTTCCGGGTTGACCCGGTTTGTTCCGGGTTGACCCGGTTTGCACTATTCACTATAAATAATTTTTAGACCTAATTTCTGGATTATGTCTTTTCTTATGCTAAAAACCTCCCTTTTGAGTGTTCTAGGTATTTTGTAAGAGAGATTCTCCTTTTAATTTATGCAATCTAAGTTTATTTCTTAACTCTTCTTCTCACATCTCATTTCTTAATTATCTAATCATCTAATCATGGGATTTAACATGTTCTTCATAGGATTTGTTGGGTCCATCATGATTAGTGAGTAGTCTTTTAGGATTTGGGGATGGGTNCGATCCAAAGAGCCTTCCCATACCGACCTAGAATAACTCGGCACAAACCTCGGGAAAATTAGTACCGATCCACTCTCGGTCGGTACTACCGAGCGGCACTAACCCAGCGATCACATAGGCAGATTTTCGCCGGCTCGAAACTCATCCCGCACTCACCCGGCACGCATCGTGTCGACCAGACTTCATTTTAGCCGGCTAAATCTGCCAGCTAAAACTCATCCCGCGCACGATCCAGCAAGCCTTGCATCGACCATATCCTTATTTTAGCCGGCTAAACCTACACCCAGCATCCGCCTGACCTGCACGAAGTAAATTTGTACCGAGTGGTTTGTACCGACCCAGGATCGGTCGGTATCAATTTGGCGCCGTTGCCGGGGACTTGAGACTCAAGATGAAGTGGTAGTTGAAGACACGGTTTTGGAAGGCAAAAGAAAGGGTAAACGGGTTGAAGAGGTCAAGACCAAGGTTGTTGCTCAAGAGAAGCCCAAGAAGAGAGAGACTTTGTTTGTCCCACCACCACCTTATAGGCCAAAGCTTCCGTTTCCCGGACGCTTCAATAAGCAACTGTTGGAAAAGTACAAGGCGGTGTTTGATAGACAAATGGCCAAGGTTGAGCTTACCATGCCTTTGGTGGATGCATTTTTACTTGTGCCTCAATATGCCAAGTTCCTCAAAGATGCCGTGAAAGAAAGAGCTAAGGAGATGGAGTCCATGGTAGTATTGACTCATGAGTGTAGCGCCATCATCCAAAAGAAGGTGGTACCCAAGAAACTTGCAGATCCGGGTAGTTTCACTCTCCCATGTGCTTTGGGACCTCTAGCATTCAACAATTGCCTTTGTGATTTGGGTGCTAGTGTGAGTCTAATGCCGTTTTCCGTTGCTAAGATATTGGGATTCAAGAAGTACAAAGCTTGTAGGATCTCCTTGGTCCTTGCGGATAGAAGCGTAAGAGTGCCAATTGGGCTACTAGAAGACTTACCAATCGCGGTTGGAGATTTCATCGTTCCAACGAATTTCGTAGTCTTGGAGATGGATGAGGAGCCAAAAGACCCATTGATCTTTGGAAGGCCCTTCTTGGCAACCGCAGGAGCGATCATCGATGTGAGGAAAGGCAAGATTGACTTGCACTTGGGTAAAGATGAGGTGCTTGAATTCAATATCAACGACGTCATGAAGAAACCCACTAGAGACGGTCAATGCTTCTACATAGAGTTCATGGATGAATTGGCGGATGAACTCCTTGAAGAGTTGAATCTTGAAGATGGCTTGCAAGTTGCTTTGACTAAGGACCAAGGTGAACATGGGTACTTGGGTGAGGAAAGTGAAGGATACAAGTTGATTTTGGATTCGCACAACCCAATGGTTAAGGAAACTTCGTTCATTGACTTGGGCGTTCAAGGATTGAAGTGTGAAGACGGTTCTACATTGGGTTTGGTACAAGAAAGCTTTGCTTTGGAAGTGGAGCATGATGAGAACGTGGTAGAGGCTAGCAATGGTAAGTCTAGCATGGATGACGATTGGAATGAGCTCAAGGCGCCTAAGATGGACCTCAAACCGCTTCCTAAAGGGCTAAGGTACGCTTTCTTAGGTCCGAATGAGTCTTACCCGGTGATAGTTAATGATGAGCTTAGTGAAGATGAAATTGCCACACTCTTGAAAGAATTAAGAAAAATTAGAAAGGCAATTGGATACTCTCTAGGTGACATTAAGGGTATTTCTCCATCTCTTTGCACACATAGGATCCATCTAGAGAGCGAATCAATGACTTCCATTGAACACCAACGTAGGTTGAATCCTAATTTGAAGGAGGTGGTCAAGAAAGAGATTCTAAAGCTCCTAGATGCGGGGGTTATCTATCCTATCTCCGATAGTGCATGGGTATCCCCGGTCCATGTGGTGCCTAAAAAGGGTGGAATCACGGTGATAAAGAATGATAAAGATGAGTTAATACCAACTAGGACTATCACCGGTTATAGGATGTGCATTGATTATCGAAAACTTAACTCCGCCACTAGGAAATATCATTTCCCTCTTCCTTTCATTGATCAAATGCTTGAAAGACTTGCTAATCACCCGTTTTATTGCTTTTTAGATGGTTATTCGGGATTCTTTCAAATCCCCATTCACCCGAATGACCAAGAGAAGACGACATTTACATGTCCTTATGGCACCTTTGCTTATCGAAGGATGCCGTTTGGACTATGTAACGCACCCGCCACATTTTAAAGGTGCATGATGTCGATCTTCTCAGATCTAATTGAGGAGATGGTCGAGGTCTTCATGAACGACTTCGCGGTCTATGGCTCCTCGTTCTCTTCTTGTTTGTCCAATCTTTGTAGGGTGCTAAAACGGTGCCAGGAGACAAACTTGGTGCTAAATTGGGAGAAATGCCACTTTATGGTGCTAGAAGGGATCGTGCTAGGCCATAAGATTTCCGAAAGGGGCATTGAGGTTGATAAGGCGAAGATTGAAGTGATGATAAGTCTCGAGCCTCCAACTTCGGTCACTAGTTGATACTATGACTTTTGCACGTCTTTTGAGGTATTAATAACTCAATATACGATGTAATATATGAGATATCGAATCCAAATGGGTAAGATTTCGATGCACAAAGAATGCAAGGAAATGATTAAGTTAAGCTATATAGGTGAATTGTTGATTTAGCTAACATCCTAACAAGATTAAACAAACGAACAAGATGAAACAAACTAAGCAAGATGTGAATTCAAATTATGGAAGTGAATCCAAGGATGGGGTATCTGGATGTAGGCTATTCCAAGTCTATTTCATGATGCTCATACACCATTCAACAAGATT
This sequence comes from Eutrema heterophyllum, assembly GCA_002933915.1. Classification (NCBI taxonomy): domain Eukaryota; kingdom Viridiplantae; phylum Streptophyta; class Magnoliopsida; order Brassicales; family Brassicaceae; genus Eutrema; species Eutrema heterophyllum. The sequence continues at coordinate 103,379 of PKMM01000785.1, forward strand.
AATTTCCAAGGTTAAGATCCTAATTATGACTAATCCTCTCTCAAGGTACTAATCACTTATGCTAATCACTAATCCAAGATCAAATTCTCATTTGTGGACTCTTAATTAGCAAGCATTAAATTCATTAATGAAGATCACCTAAATAATCCCTTAGACAACTAATCTCTTAGGCTAAGAAGGTTATTTCTCTTAGAAAGCTCTCTTATACATTTCATCGAACACCTTGTGGGTGGGAAATGCCTTAAGATCAAGTTTGACTTTCTCAAGCACAATCAAGCATAAAACACTCACCCTAAGAGTAGGAAACTTATTATATATCCCTAAGCATCACAAATCATTCATGGAAATCACCTAATCCTAACCCATCCCTAGATCCTAGGAGACTACTCACTAATCATGATGGGTCCAACAAATCCTATGAAGAACATGTTAAATCCCATGATTAGATGATTAGATGATTAAGAAAGTAGAGGTAGAAGATAGAAATCAAAAGATTCAAAGCTTAAATTGCATAAATCAAGAAGATGTCTTTTACAAATCACTTAGAACACACTTAGAGAGGTTTTAGCAAGAGAAAAAGACATAATCCATAAAAGTTAGGTTTTTTGGTATTTATAGTGAATAGTGCGAACCAGGTCAACCCGAAACAAACCGGATATTGACCCGGTCGGGTCTGGGTTGAAATTCAGCAGAAAGTTTGTACCGACCGATCCTGGGTCGTTACAAACTGCTCGGCACTGATCTTCGTTGTGCTGGTGGGATGAAAGCTGGATTCTGGTTTAGCCGGCTAAAACAAGATCGGGTCGATGCGGAACGTGCTGGGTCCGTGTGCGGGATGAGTTTTAGCCGGCATGAGTTGATCTGTTGATGAAGAGATTTTTGCGTTAAGTTCATATCAATTCCTCTATGCTTGTCATTGTAGCATAAGAGGTGTCAAACCATAGGGGTTAAGATCAATGCACTAAGAATTCATGAACCTTCCTAAGCTAGAGCAAATGTTTTTGGGTTTTTATGTTTTTAGATTAAGAAAGTAAAATGCAAGAAAGAAAAAAAAGGCTAGAAGTGTTGGAAAATGAATTAACTATCACGAAGATGATTAATGAACAAACAATGATGATTTAGATTGAATTAAACACTATCCTAGAACATGGAATTCACAATTATGACTAATCCACTCTCGTGGCACTAATCACTTTGTTAATCACCAAATCAAGAACAAACTCTCGTTTGTGATAAGATGATTAACAAGCTTTAATCTCCAATTCCACTTAGTTCACTAATCACCCTAGACATCAACTCTCNNCGATGCGAGGCGTGCCGGTTCGTGCGCGGGACGTGCTGGATCCGTGTGCGGGATGAGTTTTAGCCGGCTGGAATTCATTCGGACTAATCGCCATTTAGTGTCGCTCGGTAGTACCGACCTAGAGTCGGTCGGTACTAATTTCCTTGAGGGATTGTGCCGCTTCATTCCAGACCGGTATGGGAGAGCTCTTCAGATCGGCACAAGTCTCTGCCTCAGTACCGATCCAGCGTGCCGCTTCAGAGCCGGTCGGTGCGGGGCAAGAGAAAGGGACGTCGAGCGAATCGTCTTCAATCCGGGTGAGTGTGCCGGTCGGTTCTGGGGCGGTACGAATTTGGCCGTGGATCGGCATAAGCTTCTGTCCCAATACCGACCCACCATACCGACCCAGGATGGGTCGGCACTATCTCCTGGAAACGCCATTTTTGCCTTGGCCATTCCCCTTGCTTCAAACTCGATCAAGCTTGGTTCCAAAGTCTCCAATCACCTCCAAGATGTCTCCAAATCCATAGAAATCGCTCCAAAACATGCAAGACTCACTAGGACCTAATGCAAAACACCTTAAACTCTAATCAAGACTAAAACACCGAGAAAATGCTATGAGACATATGCAAAAGAAGTATAACCTAAGATAAATGAATGCATAGATGATGCAATTTATGACAATATCACTAGTGTTCGAAGCTTCTTGGGACACGCGGGTTTCTACCGTCGGTTTATCAAGGACTTCTCAAAGATCGCGCGTCCTCTCACACGGCTCCTTTGCAAAGAAGTGGAGTTCAAGTTCGATGAGGAATGCCTCGAGGCGTTCTTGGAAATCAAGAAGGCTCTTGTGAGCGCACCTATAGTTCAAGCTCCATATTGGGAGCTACCGTGATCATGTGTGACGCGAGTGACTTCGCGGTTGGAGCGGTCTTAGGCCAAAAGAAGGACAAGAAGGTTAATGTCATCTACTACGCAAGTAGCACGTTGGACGACACTCAAGCAAGGTATGTGACGACGGAAAAGGAGTTGTTGGCAGTGGTATTTGCTATGGAGAAATTCCGCTCATATGTGGTTGGCTCCAAGATTGTGGTATACACGGATCATGCGGCTTTGAGGTATATACCCGCCAAAAAGGATACCAAGCCGAGACTTCTCCGATGGATTTTGCTACATCAAGAGTTTGACATGGAGATTGTGGACAAGAAGTGTATTGAGAACGGAGTTGCGGATCATTTGTCTAGAATGCGCATTGAAGATCTTGTCCCAATTAACGATTCACTGCCCGAGGAGCAATTGATGTTGGTAAGTGTATTGAGGAAAGGAGTTGAAGCCGTGAGGGGTCTTGAGAGTGCAAACGGGTTACAAGACAGTAAGCTACCATGGTTTGCGGATTTGGGAACTACTTAGCTTGTGGAAGAGAGCCGTCCAACTTGGAGGGCTATAAGAAGAAAAAGTTCTTTCATGACGTCACGAGATACTATTGGGATGAGCCGTTCTTATACAAGTTGTGTTCGGATGGCTTATATCGAAGATGTGTGGCGGAAGAAGAAATGAATGGGATCTTGTTCCATTGCCATGGCTCGGCCTATGGAGGTCATTTTGCTTCATTCAAGTCGGCGACAAAGGTTCTCCAATCCGGTTTTTGGTGGCCTAGCTTGTTTAAAGACGCTCATGCTTTTGTCTCCGCTTGTGATGCTTGCCAAAGAAAGGGGGACATTGCTAAAAGGGATGAGATGCCGCAAAATCCTATCCTTGAAGTTGAAATTTTTGACGTTTGGGGCATTGACTTCATGGGACCGTTCCCCTCTTCATATGGCAACCACTATATATTGGTACCGGTGGACTATGTGTCTAAATGGGTCGAAGCAATCGCTAGTCTGAGCAATGATGCTAAGGTAGTTCTCAAGCTCTTCAACTCCATCATTTTTCCGAGGTTTGGGGTTCCAAGAGTCGTGATTAGCGATGGAGGTAGCCACTTCATCAACAAGGTCTTCGAGAGTCTACTCAAGAAGCACGGGGTTAAGCATAAAGTAGCCACACCATATCACCCTCAAACAAGCGGCCAAATGGAGGTCTCAAATCGCCAAATCAAGGCCATTCTAGAGAAAATCGTGGGTAGTTTGAGGAAGGATTGAGCTAAGAAGCTAGACGATGCATTGTGGGCATATCGGACGGCGTTCAAAACACCTATTGGGACTACACCGTTCAATCTTCTCTACGGGAATTCATGCCACTTACCGCTCGAGCTTGAGTACAAGACCATGTGGGCCGTGAAGCTCCTAAATTTCGATCTCAAGTCGGCACAAGAGAGGCGTTTGATCCAACTTCAAGAACTCGATGAGATTAGGCTTGAAGCCTATGAGAGCTCCAAGATTTACAAAGAAAGGACTAAAGCCTTTCATGACAAATAGATTGTGCGTAAGGACTTCAAGGCCGGAGATCAAGTCTTGCTCTTTAATTAACTCCCGGTTGAAGCTGTTTCCCGGGAAGCTACGGTCTAGGTGGTCAGGTCCTTTCGAGATCAAAGAGGTGAGACCTTATGGAACCATTGTTCTCGTGAACAAGAATGGAGAAGAATTTGTTGCAAACGGGCAAAGACTCAAACCGTACCATGCCAATGAAATCGTTGGGGAGAGCATCTCACTTCCTCTCAATGATGTTCCTTCCGCCTAAGCGGGTAACCAACGTCGAACTTCGTGACGTTAAACAAAGTGCTCTTGGGAGACACCCCAAGCTTATCCTTGTACATATTTTTCATATTATGTTTTTCTATCTTTTCTAGTTCTTTTTGATGTTTTGTTTAAGTGTTGTTAGGATCTTGACGGGCTGCGAAGTCTTGGATCGATGAGCGAAAAGGAATAGGCTTCGAAAACCGGAAATCTGGAGGACCATACCGCTCCATCCTGGGTCGGTATGATGGACTGGTATTGGACCAGAGAGTCGTACCGACCGAATGCACCGAGCGAGAGCGGATCGGTGTATGTCGAAGAGGAAGCACCTGATAAAGCATACCGACCGATCCCCAGTCGGTACTAATCAAACGGTACGATGAAAATTTTTTTTGTGCCGATCGGTTAGTGCCGAGCCATAATGGATCGGTACGAAGAGAAATTCTTGCCAGACGACTCTTAGCCGAGATGTTTCCAACCCGTGACTGTTTTAGTCGAGGGGATTGTGCCCGAGACGATTTTTAGCCGGCTAGAGGGAGAGGAAGACACGCCGAAGGCGTAAAGGAGATATTCTGTGCCAAATGATTGGTACCGATCGAGAACCGAACGGTATAGGAAATAAAATTTTCCCCGAAGCGAACTCTAGCCGACACAACTTCTACTCGGGACGAGTTTTTAGCCGAGACAGTTTCTCCGCGGATGATTTTACCCGAGGGATCAGTGCCGGTCGATTTGTACCGGTTCATAATGGGTCGGTATGGAGAAAAACCTTCGTACCACGTGACCTGTGCCGATCAAGGACCGAACGGTGGGGAGAAAAACGCTCGTACCGCGCGACCTATGCCGATCGAGGACCGAACGGTGGGAGGAAAAAGGTTTGTACCGCCTGGTTTATGCCGATCCATAATGGATCGGTACAGAAAAGTCAACGCGGGTCAACGCATTTTATGCGCAATTAACCCTACCCAGACCCACCCGAACCGACCCGACCCGCCGCCTTCCTCCTGCGATAAGTTTCGCGACCTCCTCTCCTTTGTCTCTAATTATTTTTTTTGTTTGCCATAACTTTCGCTCTAGTCACTCAAATTTTGCGATTCAAAGTGCTATGAACTCGAATTTTCGTTCTCTTTTTGGATCTGCCATCATCATTCTCACTTGTGCACTCATCCCCAAGGTATTTCACCGAAAATTTCCTTGCAAAACCATGAATTTGTTCTTGTGTTGAAACTCCATGGGTGTATTTGTGTGATGCATCTAGCTCGATTTTAGCCTTGGGGTTTGCTAGGAAATGATTGAATTGCTGTTTTCTTTGAGCCGGAATGTGATTTTGATGGAGAATTTGCAGAATTTGTGTTCTTGACTCTTGGTGGAGATTTGATGAAAATGAGCAAATTTAATGAAACATTCTTGAGATTTTAGGAGTTTAATCTATGGGCTTGAGTGTAATGGATTGTTTTGTTGAATTAAAACACTTCTTTCTCATGAAATTTATCTCAAGTTTGTTGCTCATCATCGATTTTGCTCTATGCTTTCGTGAAACTCATGATTTCTTCGAGATATTGTAGGAATGATGGGACGAACGAGGGCTGCCACGAAGCAAGATGAAGCTCAAGCTCAAACCGAGGGCAATGCAATAGTTGTTGCATCGAGTTCTCGAGCCAAGAAACCCGTTGATGCGACAAGCGCTAAAGCTAAAGGCAAGCAAATAGCCATTGCCGAAAAACCCACGGGCAAGAAAAAGGAAAAGAGTGCGGCTAAAGAGAAGGGCAAAGCGGTTGCTATTCCGGACCCTCCAACCACGGAACAATGCTTCGAAAAAATAATCGACATGGATTTTGAGCAAGGCCGATTCGCGGATGTCGTTGTGCTAGATAAGATGGGGATTCTCGAAGACGTGGCAACAATCTTCGATACTATGGGCCTTGGACGATTCCTACACATGAAGGAGCAAGCCCACCACGTCCTTACATGACAATTCCTCTCTTCTCTAAAGGTGGCTTTCTACGACGAGCACCATAAGAAGGCAAATGCACAAACTGGGTTTGGAGAGATTGGGTTTGTGGTGAATGGCAAGGACTATCGAATGAGCTTCCATGAGATTTGCCAAACATTCGGTTTCCGTGAATAGGGAACAAGTGGGAGCCCGTACTTTCATTACCCCAAGAACGAGCTCAAGCGGGTATGGGTAACCATTGGTTATGGGGACTATCGCCCGGGTGGAAACAAAACCACTCACATCCGTAACCCGGCGATTCGATATGTACACAAGGTGCTGGCCCATATGTTTTTCGCCAAAGTGGAGTTCGGTACGGTTACACTCGATGAACCCGAGTTGATGGCTCTCGGGTTAAGACCCCTTCTCCCGGTTTTCCCCAATAGGACGGTTTTCCGAGGAAGCGAGAGGACCCCATCACTTGCGACTCTCTTGGTGAGACGTTTATTTTGCTATAAGGCGTGGGCATATGAGACCAAGAACAAGAAGTCCGCCATAAACATTGGTTGGCTTGTGACGCCCATTCTAAAAGCCAAGGGGGTTAAATTGTCAAACGCGAAAGCGGAATGGGATTTGATGAATGAGTCGTACCTCATACGCACAGGGTTCCTCAAGGGAAGGATCGGACCATTGCTCGCATACAACGTCAAGCTCGGTAGAAATGAAGCGGTGCAATTTTTACTACCCAATGCGGATCTTACTCGTCTCGAAAACCGGCGGAACATCTCCTTCTACCCCGACAAGGACCAAATTTACAACCCGGCCATGGACCCACCAATCGGCCTAGCTCGCAAGGAAAAGGCCGAGAGGAGTAGGGCCTCGAGGGCAAGTGTAACCGAGGAACCCTCTCATTCCGAGGACGAAGCCGCTAGTCCACCACTTCCTATGCCCACCTACGGAAGCGAGTGGTACCATTTCGAGCCGTTCGATGGAGCAATGGGCGATCCCGCCACTAGACACGCACACCATCCAAAGGTGGTGCAAGTGGCAGGACCGAACAATGAGGAAGATGGCGAAGACGATCAAGGAGCTTAAGACTAAAAGCTCTTGCAAAGCGGCTAGCGACGGTGATATATCATGGTTTTTACCCCTTTAAGGCCATGATATAAGTCCGTTTTATAGAGTCTTTCTACTATTTTGGAGTCTTTTAGAGTCTTTTACAAGTTTTAGCATGTTTAGAGCATAATTGGAAATATTGGAGCATTTTGGAGCAAAACAGAGGTTGTGTAGCTGAGTACCCGAATTGGAGCCTCAGTGTCGATAGATACTACCCTAGTATCGGTCGATACTCACTGTAGCAAGACACAAGTCGCGACTTTAATGAAGAGTTGAAGAATTGCAAAATTGCCCAGAAGACTTTATTATTTACAATTTAGCCCAAAACGTGTTTTATGAGTTTAAGTTAGGTTTTTAAGCCACTTTGGCTATTACGTTGAGATTACGCTTTATTTTATTCTGAGTTTGGTGAGAGAGCTTTCTGAGGGAGACAAGTCTGAGACTCTGTTCGTCCGAGAGAAGATTTCGAACCCTCTTGTTACTCTACTTTTTATTATTTATCTGAGTATTATTTCAGTCATGTTTATTGTTTCAATTACCATGTCTGAGTATTCTCTTGTTAGGTTCAGGGTTCTCACAAGAGTTTTCTCTGAATGTTAGGTCAATTGAATAATTAGGATTCACCATCTGAATTAGTTCTTCGCCCTAGGTTGTTCTCAAAGCTAATTCTAGACTGATCACCTAGAACTTAGATCTTAGGATAATTGGTTAGGCACAAGAGTGCGATTAATTACCCGATAGAACCTAGAGTGAGCAAAATAACTATTCGCAAAGAGATTTGGTTTAGTTGTTTTGTGAACAAATCAAACTTGAACTAAAAGCTGGTTTAGACTTTAGGATTCGCAAAGAGATTTGGAATTCTAGGATTTAGACTTAGATAGTTTTCGCAACGAGAGTTGGTTAGCTATACTTTAGTGATTTGAGTTCAAGAACCGCGCTAAATATGAATCATGTTAGTTAGTTTATCTACATTCATTGAATTCCTGAGAATTGCCCTGAATCTATCTTTCTTCCATTTGACTTACAACCTATTTAAATTACGTATTGCTTTAAATTACATCTTTTGGTTTAGCTTAATTCAGATCTATAAAATCAATTGCGTGAATTCTAGAGTTCTTGTGTTCGACCCCTACTTATACTACAACATTGCTTTAGTACTTTTTAGGGTATTAATTTGAGCATATCAAATTTGGCGCCGTTGCCGGGGACTCAATTTCGCCATTAGATTTTAGTGAAGAATTTTAACTAAATCGTCGAGTATCGATCGACACCCTAGTGGTATCGGTCGACGCTCGTCGCGTTTTTTTTAGTTACTTACGTTCTTGACTTTTGTGTTTCAGGTGTATGCCTACTCGAGAAACCAGAAGAAACAAGAGCACTCAGCTAGTTGATCTGTCAAACGAGCAGCTAGCACATTTGGAACGCACACTAAGAAAAGCAAAGAAGCCAGCAGAGATGAACAACAATCCAGTGGTTTTGATTCAGGATGAGGCTGGTACTTTCAGAGACCGAGAGGGCCAAGTGTGCAATGAGAGAGGGCAAAGACTTGATGGAGATGGGAATGTTATTGCCCCTCCAGCGGCAGCGAATGCTGAGAACGTTGCGGTTGTGCGTGGTAGAACAATTGGTAAGTGCAATAGACCTGATCAGTTCTACGCAAATCGATCAGCGATTCGTCCTCCTGCCTTTCAGAGGAATGACTTCGAGTTGAAGCCTGCATACTACACTCTTGTAGGTCAGCACACTTTTCATGGTCTCTCTAATGAACACCCCATGGATCATATCGAGAAGTTCGAGGATTTGGTTTCTAGCATCAAATCCAATGAAGTGTCCTACGACTACTTGTTCTGTAAGCTTTTCCCATACTCTCTTGGTGGGGATGCTTCTTATTGGCTCAAGCAACTACCAGCTGGGTCATTGACTACATGGGATGAGACTAAGACCGCTTTCCTGAATAACTTCTATGACGATGCGAGATCAGAAGAGTTTAGGAATAAGATTTCCCAGTTTTCTCAGGGAATGACTGAGGCTTTCAAGGCTGCTTGGGGGAGATTCAGATCGTATTAGAGAGATTATCCACATCATGGGTACACTATGGTCCAATTGCAAAGTTTCTTTTTCAGAGGGATTGACTGGAGGTATTAGATGGCGCTGGACTCTGCGAGCAATGGTAATTTTGCGTCTAGCAATAGCACAAATAGTGCTGACATGGAGCGTAAGAAGCTGGCTGGTGGTATGGAAGGTTCACAGATTGCTGAGGTGCATGCGAAGCTGGATTCGGTGCATAATTTGTTGATGGGCAAGCAGCAGAAGGTTGTTCACTTTGCTGATGATGTCAAGGTTTTCAATGAGGATGAGGTAGAGGATGTTAACTACATTGGTGGCTCTGGCTTTCAAGGTCAAAGGAATCAATACAACAACCGAAATTTCAACAACAACTTTCAGCAAGGAGGATTCAAATCTGAGGGTAATCAAGGTGGTTCTGGATCGAATCAGTTTAACCAGAAACCTTTTCAGAGCAGTGGTTACACAAGGAACTATGGGAATTCATCTTATCAGCAAGTACATGCTAAGAATTCTGAGAGCAATATTGAGGCTATGCTTGAATAGCTGGTTCAAGGGCAGGATAAGATGACGGTGAGCTTCAATGGGAAGTTGGATGATCTTTACACAACCTTGAATGGAAGGATCGAAGCGTTCAGTATGAGTCAAAAGAAGTTGGAAATTCAGGTTGCTCAAACTTCAGAAGCTGTGAAAAGGCAAGAGGGTGTTCTTCCAGGTAGAGGAGAGAACCCAAGGAGGGAGCACATCAATGCAATCACTCTGAGGAGTGGAAAGGAGGTGAATACAGGAGTAAAAGGTGGCTTGTCTGCAGAGAATTTCGTCGATCTCGACGATGAGGATTCTGAAATCCCCCCAGTGTCGATCGACACCAGTCAAAATCTTACAACGGGACAACTCCAAAACCCCAGTGTCGATCGACACCTCTCAAGCATCGGTCGATACTGAGACTACTGCGGAGAAGACACATGGGACTTCGAATGTAGTGCCTAAGGTAGTTCCAGAACGAGTCTATATACCGAGGGTACCTTATCCCAGAGTTGTTGGGAAGACTAGAAAAGAGGTGGAAGACTCTAGATGCAAGCAGATATTGGACAAGCTGATTGTCGAACTCCCTTTCCTTGATGCTATTAAGACGTCTCCAGCTTTCAGAAGATATGTCAAGAAGATGGTGTCTAGCAACGTGAACCTTGAAGAATGATGTGTGATGCTTACTCAGGAGTGCAGTGCAATCTTGACCAACATAATCCCAAAGAAACTTCCAGATCCAGGGAGTTTTGTGTTGGATTGTACGATATTCACGGAAAGGTTCGAGCGTTCTCTATGTGATATTGGCTCGAGTGTCAACCTCATGCCATACTCAGTTGCCAAGAGGATGGGTATGACATACTTCACGCCCACCAGGATATCTTTGATACTTGCTGATCGCTCAATGCGACTTCCAGAAGGGCTACTCGAAGATGTTCCTATTAAGATCGGGAATTGCTTGATCCCGACTGATTTCATTGTCTTGAAGTATGATGTTGAGCCCAAAGATCCTCTTATCTTGGGCAGACCATTCCTTGCAACCGCTGGTGCATTGATTGATTGCAGGAATGGGAATATAGCTCTTAACATAGGTGATTTGGTCATGACTTTTAACATGGATAAGATGATGAAGAGACCGACTATCGATGGGCAGACTTTCTTCGTAGATACTTTTACGGATATTGCTGAAGAATACTTCTTGGAGATGCATCCTAAGGATCCGTTGGAGAGAGCATTGGTCTGTTCAGCTGAATCTGAGGTTTGCTTGAGTGAAGACGCTGCTAGTTACTCGAAGATGCTCGACACTGCACCATCAGTATCGATCGATACTCCCTTAGTATCGGTCGATACCCTACGGCCGAACAGAGAATTTGGCGAATGTTCTAAGCAAGCTGCTAAGCTTGGAGATTGGAGCGAGGAGAAAGCTCCTAAGGTGGAACTCAAGCCACTTCCAGCCAATTTGAGGTATGTTTTTCTTGGTCCTAATTCCACATACCCCGTGATTATTAATGCTTCTTTGAACAACGCAGAGGTTACCTTACTGCTGAGCAAACTGCGCATGTATCGCAAAGCTCTTGGCTATTCTCTTGATGACATTTCAGGTATATCATCAGATCTGTGCATGCATAGGATTCATCTTGAGGACGAGTCAAATGCTACAATTGAGCATCAGAAGAGGCTGAATCCAAATCTGAAAGAAGTGGTTAAGAAGGAGGTTATGAAGCTCTTGGATGCAGGGGTTATCTACGCCATCTCAGATAGTTCTTGGGTTAGTCCAGTACACGTTGTTCCTAAGACATGATTGAGGATTTTATGGAGGTGTTCATGGATGATTTTTCAGTATATGGATCATCGTTCAAGGATTGTTTGGCTAACTTGTGCAAGGTGCTACAGAGGTGTGAAGAGAAACACTTAGTCCTTAATTGGGAAAAATGTCACTTTATGGTTCAAGATGGCATCGTTCTTGGGCACAAGGTTTCTGAAGCTGGGATCGAGGTTGATAAAGCTAAGATTCAGGTTATGACAGGTCTGCCACCACCGACTTCTGTGAAAGACATTAGGAGTTTTCTGGGTCACGCTGGGTTTTACAGGAGATTTATTAACGATTTCTCCAAGATTACCCGCCCCCTCACCGCCCTATTATGCACGGAGACTCAATTCGATTTCACACCAGAGTGTCTTGCAGCCTTTCAGGAGATCAGGAAGGCATTGGTGAGTGCTCCTATTGTGCAACCACCAGATTGGACTTTGCCTTTCGAAATTATGTGCGACGCCAACGATTTTGCTATGGGTTCTGTTCTGGGTCAGAGGAAGGATAAGAAGCTGCATGTCATCCACTACGCCAGCAAGACATTGGACGATGCTCAGAGGAACTACAGCAAAACAGAGAAGGAATTACTTGCGGTGGTTTTCTCTTTCGACAAATTTCGACCTTACTTGATTGGGAGCAAAGTGATCGTTCACACAGATCATGCTGCTCTCAAGTATTTGATGCAGAACAAGGATCTCAAGCCTCGTCTTTGTCGTTGGGTTCTTTTGCTCCAAGGGTTTGATATTGAGGTAAAGGACAAGAAAGGAGTAGAGAATGGAGTTGCTGATCATCTTTCGAGGTTGAAGCTCGATACAGATTTACCTATTGATGATCAACTACCTGAGGAGTCCATTTACTACATTGAAACTGGTTTCCAACGTGGCTTCACCGAAAATCAGCAATTCCCACGAATTGTAGGTTTCGGTATCGATCGACACTCTCTTGGTGTCGGTCGATACCCGTCGGCTTCTGAACCTGTTTTGACCGTGGAACACCTTGGTGCTTCTGAGGAGTATCTTGTTGCTGCAGTGGATTCTGATCTACCATGGTATGCTCATATTGCCAACTTCCTCGCTGCAGGTACAGAGCCAAAGCACCTAGAGAAATATACCAGGAAGAAGTTTCTGCGAGACATCAGGCGCTACTTTTGGGATGAGCCTTACCTGTATAAGCATTGCTCTGATGGTATCTACAGGAGATGCATTGCTGAATCAGAGGTACCTGAGGTTTTATTTCACTATCATGGTTTTGAGTATGCTGGACACTTTGCTACTTTCAAGACGGTGTCCAAGGTTCTTCAAGCAGGCTTCTGGTGGCCTACTATGTTTAAAGATGCTCATACTTTTATCTCGCAGTGTGATGTGTGTCAGAGGAGAGGGGAGATCAGTAAGAGACATGAGATGCCACAGAATTTCATCCTTGAGGTTGAGATCTTTGATTGCTGGGGTATCGATTTTATGGGACATTTTCCTTCGTCATACAAGAACCAGTACATTCTAGTTACAGTGGATTATGTCTCTAAGTGGGTGGAGGCAATTGCCAGTCCAACCAACGACTCTTCGGTGGTTCTTAAGCTGTTTAAGACCATCATCTTTCCATGATTTGGCGTGCCTCGTATCGTTATAAGTGATGGTGGCAGTCATTTCATCAACAGGGTTTTCGAGAGGTTACTGAAGAAGCATGGTGTGAATCATCGTGTGGCTACCCCATATCACCCCAGACCAATGGGCAAGTAGAGGTCTCCAACAGGCAAATCAAGGAGATTCTGGAAAAGATAGTGGGAACTTCTAAGAAGGATTGGTCTGCAAAGCTGGACGATGCACTGTGGGCTTACATGACTGCTTATAAGACACCATTGGGCACTACACCTTTTCACTTGCTATATGGGAAAGCATGTCACCTTCCGGTGGAGATCGAGCATAAGGCAGCATGGGCTACAAAGTTGCTGAATTTCGACATCAGACCTGCTGCTGAGAGGCGATTGATCCAGCTGAACGAGCTGGATGAGATTAGGCATCATGTCTATGAGAACTCGAAGCTGTACAAGGAGAGGACTAAGGCATATCACGACAAGAAGATTCTCTCTCGCCACTTTGAACCAAATGATCAGGTACTTATGTATAACTCTTGTTTGCATTTGTTTCCTGGTAAATTGTGTTCTCGTTGGTCAGGTCCCTTCACTGTCAAGGAGGTTAGACCACATGGTGCACTTGTCATGCGTAATCCCTCCGGCGAAGAGTTCACTGTCAATGGACAAAGGGTGAAACACTACATACGGAGAACTGAGATCCCAGATGGACACATGCTGCCTCTGGATGATGCACCCGCTGCCTGAAAGGCGGTACAGTCAAGCTAATGACGTTAAACAAGCGTTTGGTGGGAGGCAACCCACTGATGAGTCTGTACATATCTTTTTCCTTTCATTTTATTTTTAGTTTTGTGTTTTGTTGTGTTACGTGAACCAGATTCGGACGAGCTGTATCGATCGACACCAACGAGTGTCGATCGACACCCTCCTTATGCCAGAAAAACAACGACTTGCTACGAGTATCGATCGACACTATCTAGTATCGGTCGATACCAGCCGCCCAGGTAAGTTTCCTTATAAACCCTACGGGTTTTTCCTTTTGCCTCACAACTCCCATCGACCGACACAAGTTCTTTTTCACCAAAAAAATCACCAAATCTTCGTTTCTCAACGCTTTTGAGTGATTTTTGTGCCTATTTCGTGCGGTTTTTCGTGCTCAATTTCTTTCTCTCATTCATTCTAACAATCTACTAGGTATGTAACAGGGATTTCTCGAGGTGTGAGCTTCCTCGCAAGTTCTTGGATATTGAGGCATTCTGGTCTACGACAGCAAGACCACCACACAGATGGATGTGTGCCATCCTGTCATGCGCTGTCTTGTTAGGATCTTGAGCAACACCTTGTTGTGCAAGATGGAGCCTAAAAAGATGAGGGTAACTGAGCTGATTGTGTTGTCCATTGGGATAGGGGACATTATTGATGATGAGGCGTACGAGTGGCCTGAAATGGACCTTGCGGTCAACCTAGGTGCTGTCTTTGCGCACCACTTGGAGTCGCTGAAGGTGAAGCCTTTTACCGGACGCGGCAAGTCTTCTAGGACTGCAAGTCGCCTGAAGACCGAGATGGTGGGCAGTCTCCTCACTCCCATTTTTCTGCACCTTGGGATCAGTACTACTAGCTGCTCGATAGTGACATCCCGCGAGCTTATGGACCTAGCGCACCTGGAGCACCTGCGCTGGCTGAAACCTGATAGGCGTTGGGTTTTCAGCACTTCTACTGGGGACTATCTGGTTCAGCTCCCCAACACATATCTCACAGACATTGGCGGTGATCCTGCTCAGCTACTCTTCGCCCATGATACTGCTGATATGGAGCCTGCGCCAGTCACTCGACGTCGAGGCTCCGCTACTCGAGCCCGTCCGCCTGCTTCTGGCCCTGCTGGGGGTCGATCACGCGCGCGCCATGCACCTGCTCCTACACCTACTCTTCCTGCGCTCCCTGCAATGGAGATGGACCCGTTTCAGTGCTACGTTGTCGAGAGTCTTCAGACGATATGGAGTGCTATGTCTTGATGCAGCTGCATGACGTCGCAGCGTCCCATCTCACCACGCTCACCACATCAGCTGGCCCATCTGCCACTGCTGGCGATGACTCTGACGCCACTGAGGAGGATTAGTCCTCCGTTTATCTGGTTTCACGTTTGTTTTTCTTTTCCCTTTTATGTTTCTTTTCGCTTGAACTTTTGTTATTTTGGGTCTTATGTTAGCATTTTTATCATCGTGTACTTTGTGGAACTTATGCTTCTATGATTTTTGTTGCTTTTGACTTGTGTTTGAGTGATCTAACAGTGCTAACCATAACACACTTGGATCGTTTGACACACTTTTTGGGCACCATTATCGCTGTCAACAGGAATTCTGTCGACCACCTACTGGTATCGATCGATACCAGTCTAGTGTCGGTCGACACTCATCACCATCTCGGGTAACCTCTTTGATTTTCACATTCCACTTGGTTCATTTGATTTCTTTCACCAAACTCTGGCTTGATAACACTGGGGACAGTGTTGTTTAAGTCTAGGGGAGGTAGTCGCTGACATTGTGTTTGTTTTTCTTAGAGTCAGTCGTTTTTGTGTCAAATTTGTTGTATTGAGTCAAAATTCTGTTGGAGATTATGATATTGTTCTTGAATCTATTGATTTGATTTCGCTTTTTAGTGATCAGTGTTACAGAATCAGTTCTAGATCGACTAATGAAAAATCCAAAGGCTGACCAGTTAACTAGAAGACACACATGTTTTCAGCAGAGTTCTTTTAAAGCCTGAGCCAAATTTTTGCACTTCATCGATGTGGTTAGTATTCACAGAGCTTGATTCCTCATTCATATCTGACAAAGGAACTCATGTGTTTAAAAGTGATAGTATCTCCCTCCCCTGTTATAAGTTAATAAATAAGAGCATAAAAGATGAAATGATTTTCTTCTGAGTAGAGGGTTAGGAATGTTTCCATCGATCCCATTATTCTACTTGGTGAGGAATGATCACACAGAGGATTGGAAGCGAGGCTAGGATTTTCCTATGATGCCATTATTCGCCTACACCCTTTGATACATTGAGAGGGAAGAACCGGGGATTCGGTGGCAAACACCATCAATACTCGCGTCTCATACCTTGATGTGTATATGCGAATCAAAAAGAAAAAGAAGAAAAAAATAAAATAAAGAAAGAACATAATAAGAAATAAGTCTGGGG
>PKMM01000785.1:120382-142379 GCA_002933915.1 Eutrema heterophyllum
CAAAGAGATTTGGTTTAGTTGTTTTGTGAACAAATCAAACTTGAACTAAAAGCTGGTTTAGACTTTAGGATTCGCAAAGAGATTTGGAATTCTAGGATTTAGACTTAGATAGTTTTCGCAACGAGAGTTGGTTAGCTATACTTTAGTGATTTGAGTTCAAGAACCGCGCTAAATCTGAATCATGTTAGGTAGTTTATCTACATTCATTAAATTCCTGAGAATTGCCCTGAATCTATCTTTCTTCCATTTGACTTACAACCTATTTAAATTACGTATTGCTTTAAATTACATCTTTTGGTTTAGCTTAATTCAGATCTATAAAATCTATTGCGTGAATTCTGGAGTTCTTGTGTTCGACCCCTACTTATACTACAACACTGCTTTAGTACTTTTTAGGGTATTAATTTAAGCATATCAAACGGCCACGGAGAGACACGGGCCACAAACCGCCATGAGATTGGCGAAGGCTCGCATGGCGGAGACATGATGGATCACGAGGAGGCATGTCGTTCCTTGGATCGTAGAGAGAAGGCGGAAAAACGAAAGGCCATGAGATCTCCATGACCATGCTCTAGCAACCCCTCCTTCTCAATGGGGTGTTCCTCCTCAACTCAAGACTACTAGGGAACACTCCAACACCCTTGTACATAATTTTTCTTTTCTTGAGTCTTGCATTGTATAGTTATTTTTATCTCTTGTTTTTGGTTCTTCCTTTGAATTTATTTCACACCGGGACGTTGTGATTTAAGTTTGGGGGAGGGACCGGCGTCTAATCATGTTTATTTTGATCTTATTTTTCTATTTTGCACTTTGAGTCTCATGCATTCATCTAAGGCATAGAAAAACCAAAAAAATTGAAAAAACACAAAAAGAAGTCATTTAGTTTGCATTTCACGAATAGGATCGAGTCTAGTGACATATAGGTTGCATCACGTGCATATGGAGCAATGATGATTTTTCCTTGTAGAGTTTCATCTTAAGAGCTCGGTCCAATGTCCTCGTTGCTAGTTGTTTGATGCTTTGATCTCGTGTTTGAAATAAAGGACGAACCATGTTTTGATCTCATGTCTCGTTACTTAGGTCTTAGCTGAAACAAGTGTGAATCGAGTCCAATCCTACCTAAGTGATAACCTCAATTTTGACACATTAATTATCGTGGTTGTGCATGTTAATGTAGATTCATGGATACCGATACACATATTCGAGCTATCTTCCTCCTTTTACCACTATTTGTGAGCTCGAATAGCCGGTTCCCCCCTTTGGGACGGTTAACCATTCCCATAACCCAACCGTCCTTCAAACCAAAAACCATTTGTGAGTGACGTGAGGCCTTTTCCGAATCAACTAGGCAAAAAGTGTTGAGTTTAGAATGACAAGGAGAAGCTTCCATGTAGAACTAGCCCGAACTCAAAGGGCTAGACATAGGTTAGGACTAGATAGGATGGGAGTTTGGGGATAAAGAAAAGAAAGAGAAGGTAGAAATGGGAAAAGATTGGGAAAAGAAATAGGGGATAAGCAAAAGTTGAAATGGTTGGCAAGAAAAGTATTGAAAAAGCTCTAAGTATCGAAAAAAATAGTCTCTAGTTTTGAAAGAAAAGAAAAAGAGCCGAAAATGGCTAAGGTACAAGAAAATGAGAAAAGGGAGACTAGAGAAAGTAAAAGAAGGGCTAAGTGAATAAAAATATTGTAAGCCAAGCCATTTGGAGAAGAAGGAAATCCCCTAGGTGCTTAAGGGAAGAGAAAAAGTGAGACCGAGTGAGTAATGAAGGCCAATAGCCTTGTGGAAAAGGGTAGCTTAGGAATGATCATCATTGGGGCTTAGGGATTAGGAGTTAAGATCGATATGACGCATTGGGTAGGTGGAAGTTATCCTTGTATGCATCTATTGGGCTTTACTCTTAGCATTTTGCATTAGTTGATTCTTTTTGAGAGATCCCTTTTGCATCGAAGTAACCCCATTCATTTGAGATCACTTTTATCTCAAGACCTTTTACCATGGCCAAATGAATTCACTTGGCATGCATAAGCATAATTCACTTAAAACAATTTAACGAATGTCAAAAGATTGGATGAGAGGAAGGCATGTGTAGGTTGAGACTTGGGCTTGATTCATGTAGGGAAGGGATATGGCTAGCTCCTTTTGAGTAGACTTGTTTGATCGCATCTTAGAACTAGCAACTTGGACATTGAGCTTGATTTCCTTTTATGATACTTGTGGATTTGAGCTCCCGCTTTCAAACCTCTCTCCCTACTTGCTCGTGTTTGTTCGCTTGAGGACAAGCAAAAGAGTAAGTTTGGGGGAGTTGATATACTCATATTTTACATGTTCTAGCATGCATTTTTCTAGGTTTCGAGTCATTTGCATGTAGTTCATGTCATTTCCTTAGCGTCTTAGTTATCTTTAGAGAATAGGATGTTTTGCATTAGGTTCTAACGTGTCTAGCATGTTTTGGAGTCTTTTCTAGGTACTTGGAAGCACTTTGGGAGGATTGGAAGACAAGGAGCCAAGCTTGATCGGAATTGGATGCAAGAAGAGATGGCCAAGGCAAAAGAGCAATTTGTAGAGGAGTGTACCGACCCATCCTGGGTCGGCACACTGGATCGGTATTGAGGCAGAGAGATGTGCCGATCCATAGCTCACTTCGCACCGACCCAGAATGGATCGGCATACTCTCCCAGAACTCCAAGTTTTCACGCGGCACACTTTCTCTTGCCCCGCACCGACCGATCCTAGAGCGGTACGCCCGATCGGTACTGAGGCAGAGAGTTATGCCGATCCAAAGAGCCTTCCCATACCGACCTAGAATAACTCGGCCCAAACCTCAGGAATATTAGTACCGATCCACTCTCGGTCGGTACTACCGAGCGGTACTAACCCAGCGATCACACGGGCAGATTTTCGCTTACTAGAAACTCATCACACACTCACCCGGCACGCTTCGCGTCGACCAAATCTGCATCCAGCGTCCATCCAACCTGCATGATGAAGATTAGTACCGACCCATTATGGGTCGGTACTATCGAACGGCACTAACTCAGCGTTCACGCAGGTCGATTTCTGCCGGCTAAAACTCATCCCGCGCACGATCCAGCAAGCCTTGCATCGACCAGATCCTTATTTTAGCCGGCTAAACCTGCACCCAGCATCCGCCAGACCTGCACGAAGTAAATTTGTACCGAGTGGTTTGTATCGACCCGGGATCGGTCGGTAGAAACTTTCTGCTGCAAACCGATCCAGACCCGACCGGGTCAATACCCGGTTTGTTCCGGGTTGACCCGGTTCGCACTATTCACTATAAATAATTTTTAGACCTAATTTCTGGATTATGTCTTTTCTTATGCTAAAAACCTCCCTTTTGAGTGTTCTAAGTATTTTGTAAGAGAGATTATGCTTTTAATTTATGCAATCTAAGTTTATTTTTTAATCTCTTCTTCTCACATCTCATTTCTTAATTATATAATCATCTAATCATGGGATTTAACATGTTCTTCATAGGATTTGTTGGGTCCCTCATGATTAGTGAGTAGTCTTTTAGGATTTGGGGATGGGTTAGATTTAGGTTGATTCCTTGGATGATTTATGATGCTTAGGGATAGATTAATATATTTCCTTTCTTGATTAGTGATCTTAATGCTAGATTTGCTTGAGAAAGCTTGCTTAGATCAAAGGGACATTTAACACCCACAAAGTGTTCGATGAAATGCCTAGTTGAACTTGTCAAGAGATATTCATTCCTAGCCTATGAGAATAGTTGTCTAGGGTGTTTATTTGGTTGGTCTTGAATGTTTGCACTTAATGTTTGCTAATTAATAATTCACAAATGAGAATTTGATCTTGGATTAGCAATTAGCATGGTGATTAGTATCTTGAGAAAGGATTAGTCACATTTAATGACCGTTGCCTAGGGATTAGCCTTGTTTGAGTATTGAGCATCATGAATTAGCCATGGATTCATCTAATTCGATTATCCCATCCTTGAATTCGCTTTTGTTTATTGAATTTCAACTTGCTTAGTTTGCTATCTCATAATCTTGTTTAGTTTGCTTAGTTCATTAAGGAAAACACAACCCCTCTTGTTTAGCTTAATTTAATTAAGAAGTACTTTGCATTCTTATTGCCTTCAAATCTCGCCTATTTGGATTCGATACCTCTTATACTACATAGTATATTGAGTGATTGACTCAAGGACTTGCAAAAGTTGTGTATCAAGACATGCACCCCAAGCTTACCCTTGTACATACCCTTATTTTCTCCTTGTCTATCTTTGCTAGTAATTTTTGATGTTTTTGTTAAGTGTTTCTAGGGGCTCTAAGTTCAACAAGGGAGAAGGAGCAATACCGACGTCACAAATCGGTACCACATATCGGTATTGCAACAGAAACAAAATGCTCTTAGCACATATCTGCAATACCGATGTGTGACATCGGTACTCGGCAGCGAAAATTTAAAAATTTGCCAATACCGGCGAGAAATATCGATGTGTGACGTCGGTGTTGACCAAATTTTAAAATTTTTTTGACCGACCCGGTTCCCGCCCAGGTAAGACCCGACCCGGCCCAGGTAAGTTACCTTACTCTTCTTCTTCCACGCGAAACCTCTCTCTCTCTCTCAAGCCGTTTTCGCGATTTCTCTTCTCCTTTCTCCATAAATTTCTCAATTCTCATCCGAATTTCGTGATCTAAGGCCCTAAATTCTTGGTTTACATCACTCTTTTTGGATTCATCATCATCTTAGGCATTTAATCCCAACCCCCAAGGTATTTCATCAATTCGTTTTCTCTAAAACCATGGTTTTGTTCTTGAGTAAAAATTTCATGAATATGGTTAGATAGGGTGTTTCAACTGTGCATAGACCTTGGGGATGGCTTATCTATGCTTGAACTTGATGATTCATGTGCGTATCTGTGCTAGTTTGATGAAAATTTGAAAAATTGGGATTTTGAGATAGATGGGAATTAGGGATTGCAATTTGGAGAATTAGTTTGCTAAGTGTGAAATATTGCCTTGTTCATTGCTCTTAGTTCATCTGTTGGAGAACCTTTGTTTGATTTTGAGAAGCCATTATACCTATGCTCACAATTTGTCTCAAGGATATTTGTAGGACCAATGACGGGCAAAGGCGCTCCATCGACACGAGCACGGACCAAGGCTTCAACCGCGGAAAAAGGGAAAGGCGTTGCCAAAGCTACCGCCGCAGAAAAAGGGAAAGGAATTGCCAGGGCCACCAATGCAAAAGCAAGACCGCGGGTACAAGCACCAAACCAAAGAAGGCATCGACTCCTCTACCTAGCGGGATGGAGCTTGTCCGCTCCAATAAGGGTAAATGCAAGAAAGTGGAGGAAGTCGAAGAGGAGGTTGAAAGTGAGAACTCAAGTGAGGAAAGCTCCGGGGCGGAAGTTCAAGCGGCAAAGCCAACCGATGGTGACAACTTTACAAAGTTTTGCGGGATGAAGTTTGAACAAGGAAAGTTCATTGACTTGGAGATGTTAGACAAGATGGGGATACACGACGACGTGTTTATGCTTTTTTAGAACATGGGCCTTAGAAAGTTCATGAGCATGACGCATGAAGCTTTCATGTTCCTAGCGACGCTTAGAGCAAAATTCAATGAAACGGCGGATGCAAATGCCGGGTTTGGAACGTTGAATTTTCGGCTTAATGCTGTCACCTATGAGGTCACCTTCCGAGAGATATGTAAGATATACGGGTTCAAGGAAGAAGGGACTTATGGTGGACAATACTTCGATTACCCGAAGCTAGAGCTCCCCCGACTTTGGGGAACAATTGCATCCGATGACTTTGTGGCCGGCGCCTCTAGGAACACAAGCATAAGGCACCCGGCTATCCGTGATGCGCACAAGACATTGGTTCACATGTTCTATGTGAAGGTGGAGATTGACACGGTCACAACGGAGGAGATGGAATTATTGGGGCTCGGTTTGAAGCCCATTCTCCATACTTTACGCAATGGGAAACACGTCAACGGACCAGAGAGACTGCCCTGTCTTGCCACCCTCTTGGTGAGGCAATTGTTCGCTTGTCGGGATTGGGTGTGGAAGACAAAGGCGAAGAAGGCCGCCATATGCATTGGATGGCTCATCACGCCTATTCTCAAGGCGAAGGGTGTCAAGCTCTCACTTAGCGCCAACGAGTGGAAGTTTTTGGATGCGGCATATCTTGCAAAGACTAGGTTCTACAAAGGGATGATCGACGGCAAGATCGCATACAACCTTCAACTCACCGAGACATCCCTCGCTCAAGTTTTGTTGCCCAATACCGCTCTCACCAACCTCCGGGAATCAAGGAATGTGATCTTCTATCCAACCCAAGAAAATCTCTACAACCGGACCACTGACCCTCCATTGGAAGCTTTCCGCAAGAGAGCATGTAGTAAGAACGCCGCGGAAACAAGAAGCGCCACCGACGAGTCTCATGACTTTGAGGAAGAAGCCCCCAATGAGCCACCAACCGCATCGGTCTATGGTAGTGAGCGGTACCATTTCGTTCCCTATGACGGGGCTATGCCAAACGTTGCATCGCAGCACGCTCACCACCAAAACCGACTTCTCCAACGATGGTGTAGATGTCAAGACACCAACATGAGGAAGATGGCCAAGACGATAAAGGGTTGGAAGAAGACTAGCCCAAAGGTTTTTGTGAGATTTAGGATCTGTTTGCATGTATATGTTAGGACCAATTTCTGCTAAAAATTCATGTCTTAAATCACCTTGCATGCTTTAGTTCTTCACCATTGCTTGATATAGAGAAGAAATAAAGTTTGGTTTTTGATTTTATATGTTATCTGAAAGCATTTTCGAACAGTTGATTTCGGTTTTGTCTGTGACTCGATTAAAGTTGTTGTTTTCATGTATTCCATCACATATACTCATTCGGTTTTCATGTGTGCAGGTTCTAGAGACTGCTCTATTCTCGACTTCCAACTTCCATTTCATCTCATACACAAAACAGGTTAGTCCCATCTATCCAGTTTTCTAATACTAAAATTCGTTTAACTTTTCAATTTTGTGGTCTTGATTCATATGTGTTTTCTGTTTAACTAGGATTGCTTAGTAAAGTCTTCATTGTGTTTGTTGTTGTTTAAGTTTGTGTGTGGTTTAATTGTCAATAGTGTGATTTGTTTATGTGATAATGATTGTGAAAAAAGCCTAGTTATGGTGTGAGTTGTTTATGTGAACATTATTTCTTGTGCTGGTTAACTGGTCTATGAATTAGTTTGGTCATTTGTGGCGTCTGTATAAAACTGCAATATTATGCATATGCGATTGAATGCTTGTACTGTCTGTTTTGTAAACTGTGATAAATTGCTTTTGAGACTGAATTCTTCTCCTGAAGGATTTTAAAACTTTATGGATTTGAATTCCTCTCCTCAAGGATTCAATTAACATTATAACATATAATGTTGGACAAGGCTTGGGTTCATCTATGCAGGTATTAAATCCACTAATTTAGGTTAGGTTTCAGTTTGGGTTTGGCGACTTTAAGTTTTTCCTTCTTTTTTTGTCCCTTCAACGAAAGAGCTGATCCTGGATATGAGAGAGGTGCTTGGAACTTCGTACGGGCTGTGTCTCCAGAGTTAGGAAAATTGATTGTCTGCCTTTGCGTAGACTGTCGTAATGTTGATCGCCACTCAAGCACTGATGTAGTTGCTCATCTAGTAACTAGAGGAATGGATGAGGCTTACAAGCTGTGTAAGGAATGGTACCATCACGAAGATGTGAGCATATGATCTGATGTTGAAAGCAAATCTAATCAATGGAATGATGAGATCCATGAGTTATACAGAGCGGCTCAGTATTTAGATGAAGAGTTGGCTGCCAAAGATGACATATGTGAAATTGCAGAGGGAGAAGACAGGAATGAAGATGAGTTCCTTGCAAAGTTAGCTGATGCTGAAACACCTTTGTATCCGAGTTATGCAAACCATAGCAAGCTATCAGCTATTGTGTCAGAGTCAGAATAGTGGGGTTTTCTATGAGGCAACTGCAATGTGTAGATCGAGCGCAAAAGACACTTCACAAGTGGCTGACTTGGTTTCATACTATGGGAGAGTAGTGGACATTGTATTGCTAGATTATAATGTCTTTTATGTTCCTCTATTTCGGTGTCAATGGACAGTAAAAGGTAACGGAGTTAAGATAGAGGATGGCTTCACACTAGTTAAGTTGAACCAAAGTCAGGTTTCCTTTATGAGAGATCCGTTCATATTAGCTTCTCAGGCCAAGCAGGTATTTTATTCAAGAGAAGATGAATCTTCAAGTTGGTCTGTAGTTCTAAGAGGCCCTTCTAGAAGATACGGTGCAGAAGAAGTTGACAATGGCAACTCAGAAATTGGTCCACTTCCAACAAATGTTGACATTGAAGTTGACATGGATGAAGCTCAAAATGCCCGAACAGATTGTGAAGGAATATATGTGTCAAATGTAGATTACTGACCATTTTTATTTTTTCTTGTGTTTTACTAAGTAAGAATGTGTGTTCTTTGGTTGATCATTTTACTAAATAAGAATGTTTGTTTGTGTGTTATCTGATTGATCATACTAATACTTACTGTTATTTGTTTCAGGGTGATTAATATGGGACGGCCAAAGAAGGGAACAAGGAAAAGGAAGAATGTTGAAGAACTGCGTGAGGATGGAAGACAGCCAGAAAGCGAACTTAATAGAGAAGAACATGATGAAGAAGTAAGCCAGAATGGAGAAGCATTGGATGGTAAAGAAACACAGAATGGAGAAGAAGTGGATGTTCCTGAAAGACAGAATGAGGATCGTCCTCAAGGTGAACTTGAGTTGTCTGAAGGACACGAAGCTGAACAACCTAAGCGTAAGAAACAGCGAGGACCGACGAGGATGAAGAACATAGCCAAAGATCCAAATGCCCGAGAACGGGTTGAATTTACAGATGTGGGAAAACCTGTTGGCCGGGATCAGTTAAACTGTCGTCTTACTTAGGTCCACTGGTGCGTGAACACGTACCTGTCACTATTGATAATTGGCGCAAAATCAGTGAGGAAGTTAAGACTGTACTATAGAAATCTGTCCAGGTGAACTTATCCATTAGTTATACTAATTTGAACATTCTTTATACACTTTTAAATTTTATATTAATATTGTTTCTTGGTAAGTGAATGCAGGCACGGTTTGAGCTTGATGAAGAGTACCAGAAGAATGCTGTCCTTAAGCAGATGGGATGTTTATGGAGGTCATCAAAGTCAAGACTAGTAACCCAGCTTAGGAAAAATGCTACTACTAACCAACAGAGAATGAATCTGCGACCGAAGAATGTTGAACCAACAGAATGGCGCAGATTTGTCAAAATCAAAACAAGCTCAGCATTTAAGGTATTATTTGGATTTTGAGTGATTATTTATGGTTTTGATATTGGTATTTTAATGATTCTTCAGTTAGGTTGTGAGTGATCAATACAAGGAAAGGAGGAGCAAACAGATTCCTCATACGTGTAGCCGTATAGGAATGGTCAGATTAGCTGAAGATATGGTATAATGCATATAGTTTGTTCAATTTAGTAAGTATTGTATAGTATAATAGCTTATCTGAATGATGTGTCTTTTTCTCATAGAAAAGGGAAAGTGGAGAACCATCTGAAGTGACTAGACTAAAGGTCTGGGTCAAGTCACGCACAAAAAAGGATGGTACCCCAGTCAACACAAATGCTGCTGAGAAGTTTGTAAGTATTGATTTTTACTACAAATTAATTATTTAATTGGTTTGATTGTAGATTAGTGATTAGTTATGGGTTTCATTGGTTTGCAGAGAAAGGCGGTTGAGTTGGTTGATACTGATGATACATCAGCTTCGACAAACCCAAAGGTGGATCTTCTTTCCAAACTGTTAGGACCTGATAATCCGGATCGGCTGAGGGCAATGGGTAGAAGCATGAGTATGACCAAGTTAGCGTGCTTTCAAGTTAAGAGAAAGATTATGGATGATATGCAAGAGAATCAGAGACAAATGCAACAAAACATAAATCAGTTGCAAGATGAACTAGCCAAACTTAAGCAACATGTGAAATTGAAACAAAAACTTGACACATATTTCATTTGTCTTCATATTTTTATATTCGTGTAGACTTTCTTTTCTATGTTTCAGACTCAAGCACCTGATATCGGTGAAAACTCAGCTGCTGCAAGAGTAAGTACCTTATATTAAAACACTTGTCTGTTATTCATATCTTAAGGCCATGGTCTGACATATTTCCTCAACTTACATTTGTAAAGTGTTAACAATAGATCACAACCTAACTGTATTTTGGTTGACTGGTATGGTACTGATGATAATGTTGCCGAGGGACGCATTCTTTATGCGGATCCAGAAGACTTTGTTAATAACATACCTTTGGGCCCTCTTGCTGTTAAAGTATTGGTAGAAACTCCCATCAGATTAGATGCCTTTCTTTGGAGACCTGCACCTGATATGTTTACTGTGGAGCAAGCTGTTGGTGAACTAATTGCTTGGCCTGTCAATAAGTGTGTTATTTTAGAAGAGAGGCCACAGACTGAAGACATTTCACTTAGGGTAAAGTTTCCTTCACATACCATTTCCAAAAGTTTAATGGTTTGCATTTTGGTTTTGCATATTTAACATAATCACATATCTTTTATGCGTGTATATGACATAGCCCAAGGACAGATTCTGCAAACAAATGCAAACTACTTGCCTGGTCTGTGAACTCTGAAGTTGTTGCTGAAGGCCGGTGGCAATCACAGGAACCGAAAGCTTTAGTGAATGGTCTACCTCTAGGACCAAATGCAGTGAAAGTTTTTGTGGATGAGGTCTTTGCGCCTCAAACATTCCTGTGGAGGCCGACGACAGAAATGACATACCTTGTGGACTCTCTGAAGTCTTTTGTGGCATGGCCTGCTGACAGAGTAGTCTTTGATAAACCCGGAGATGCAACAAGTTCCAGGTCTCCTCTGCATGATCCTACAACATCTGATCAACCACACAGTTCAAAATCTCCAGCAGTACGTACAAACTCATCAACAACAGGTTCCAAGAGTCCTCAACAAAATTCTCCAGATTCAAACACTAAGTCTTCTCAGAAGAAATCTCCAGCAACAAGTAGTAAGTCTCCTCTGGAGAGTTCTCCAGAAAAGGGTCCTAAATCGAATGCAAAGAAAGCTCAACCACTTGCATTATCTCCTCTTAGGAGATCTCTGGTAATTTGTCAAGGAAATTGTATGAAGTTGTTAGCTAGTTGTTTATTTTTCTTCTAATTATAACTTGATGGTTTGTTTTTTAAACTTTGCAGCGTAACAATCAAGATGAGGTTATAAAGGAAAATAGGAAGTGCAAGTTGATGTCTATTAGCTGAAAGAGGCAGGTTGTAGCTGAAGGACGCTGGTCTTCAGACAACCCAGACCAGACTGTGCATTTTGTTCCCTTAAGACCTAATGCAGTTAGAGTTTGGGTGGATATCGTGAAGGTGAATAGCGCAGCGGTGTGGAGGCCATCTTCTGAAATCGAGTGTATGCAAGATGCAATTAGTACTTCCATTGCGCGGCCGAATGACAAGGTGATCTTATGTTAGACTTATAGGGTTGCTTAAGTAGTTCTCCTACAACCTCGAATGAGACTATATGTGTTTTGTTTTGGCTGTTTTGTTGGCTTTGGACTCAATACTATGTATTATGGCTATCATGGTTTGTATGAGACTTGTATTGAAATGTATTAAATATTTTCATTAATCAGGTTTCTGGAAAACAGGTTCTAATAGCTGAATAGGATTCAGGTCAAAATATAGTAGTGCCATTACAACAATAATATAGCATTTGTAAGACTGCTACCAAAACCGTGACAGCTTATATACTTAGCTACAAAATTGTCAACAACAGCGTATGAAAAGAGTTATGTGAAAATACATCTTAGCATTTTAAATAAGCTATAACCCAAATTATAATAGCATCTACGAAAATGCTATTAAAACAAGATTCTACCATAGCAATTAAAACTTATCGCTATCGTATATAACACATACCATAGCAACCATAAAAAACGCTATATTATCGGACCACCCTAAGATAGCTCCTCATGTCCTAGCGTTTATGGAAACGCTATCTATTACCTATTATGGCGCTTATAATGTGCTAACAATGTACATATTTCTTGTAGTGTTTCCTTGAATTTATTTCACACCGGGACGGTGTGATTTAAGTTTGGGGGAAGGACCGGCATCTAATCTTGTTTATTTTGATCTTATTTTTCTATTATGCATTTTGAGTCTCATGCATTCATGCATTCATCTAAGGCATAGAAAAACCAAAAAAATCAAAACATTTGAAAATTTAAAACACAAAAAGAAGTCGTTAAGTTTGCATTTCACGAATAGGATCGAGTCTAGTAGCATATAGGATGCATTGCACGTGCATAGGGAGCAATGATGATTTTTCCCTATAGGGTAGCACCTTAAGAATTTGATTCATCGCCCACGTTTGTAGTTGTTTGATGCACTTAGGCGAGTTTGAAAGTAAAGACGAACCATTTTTAGATCTCATGCTTCATCATACTTGCCTTGGTTGAAACAAGCTTGAATTGCATCCAACCCCATCTAAGTGATAACCCTAAACTTGACTTGCAAATATCGTGTTTATGCATTCTTGAATGAATTTGTGGATCACCATACACATACTTGGATAATCTTTCCCCTTTTCACCACTCTTGTTTATCCAAGTAGCCATATCCCATCATTAGAATGGTTTCCCCTACCTTGACATTAACCTCCTTTCTAGCTTTTTTTTATTCGTGTGTGATTTGTGAGGCCTTCTTTTGAGCAAACTTGGCAAAAAGTGTTAGGTTTAGGGCGACAATGAGGAATTCTCATGTAGATTTAACTCCATCATCACGGAGTTAATCTAGGATTAGGCTAGGTAGGTTGGTGGCTCTTGTTTGACATGAGAACGGTCTAGGAATTAGGTGATTAGATTTGCTTGGAATGATTCGGTGGAATGGAAAGACAAATAGGGAGGAAGAAAGATGGGATTGAAATTTATAGATTGGTTGGTGCAAAAATCATAAGAATAGCTCTAAGAATAAGTTAGCCTTGAAAATTCAAAGAAAAAGAAGAAAGCCGAAAAGGCCAAAGCAACAAAGAAGCAAAAGAGGCGCGAACAAAAGAAGAAAATGAGAGCTCAAAACAACAAAGGAAGCACCAAACCATGAAAGAAAGGAAGAAGAAGTCGATCCCCGTATGAGAAGAAGATGGAGTGAAGGAACGAGAAGCACGTTTTGGGTCATGAAGGCAAAATTCCTTGAGAGAAAAGGGTAACTTAGGATTGGAGCATAACGGGTTAGAAATAAATAGGTTAGACACACTCTAGGCATTTGGGTAGATGAGAATTCACCCTTGTATCCATTGATTGCCTTTTACCTTTAGCATTTTGCTAAGGTTTGCTCCTTCCATGAGAGATCCCTATATTTGATTACCCGTGCGTGATAATGAGATCATTTTTATCTCATAACCAAGCCCATAGCCAAACGAATTCATTTGACCTTGCATAAACTCGTTTCACGGTTACACCATTAATCAATGTTAAGGGGTTGGAGAATATAATAGCTTGTGTAGATTGGGGCTTGGATTTGATGCATGATGAGATAGGAATGGCTACCTCCTTTGGAGTAGACGCGCTTTGTGCATTTTAGAACTACAAACTTGGGCGATGAATGTAATTTCTTTTCGTGTTGCTTGAGGATTTGAGCTCCCGACCTATTATATCTACGCCCTCTTCTTATTCTTGTTTGCTTGAGGACAAGCAAAAGAGTAAGTTTGGGGGAGTTGATATACATGGATTTTACATGTCCTAGCTTGCATACCAGTTAGCATTTTTATTCATTTGCATGCATAGTCATAACTTTGTCTAGCATTTTGGTCGCATTTAGAGTATTAGGCGTTTGCATTAGGTCCTAGAGTCTTTGCATGTTTTGGATCGTCTTTTTAGGTACATTGGAGGGGATTCGAGACCCACGGAGTGAGGACGGTTGGAAAGGAGCAACGGAATGTAACCCATCGGTATTGAAGGCGGAAAGGTCATACCAATCTCACATATCGGTATGACTGATCGGTATGGTGACCGGAGCAAAACAGCCCCAGTACCGACGTGCAGCACCGAGGAGTGACGTCGGTATCGCAGCTTCAGGGGATTGTACCGAGGTCACAACTCGGTGTAACACCTCGGTATGACTCCTTCAAATTCGACGTAGCAGCAATATCAACGTCACAAATCGGTACAACAAATCGGTATTGCGACAGAAACAAAATGCCCTTAGCACCGATCAGTTGTACCGAGGAGTGACATCGGTATTCTCCGCAGAAACATCAAGGCATTTTCACTTCAGTATCGATGCCACAAATCGGTATCCTTCATCAGTGCACAAACCCAGGTCCAATACCGAGTTGTTGCACCGATGAGTGACATCGGTATTGACCCCCATGACACTTTCTACCCATTTCAACCGGGTCGGTACCCGGTTTGTCCCGGGTCGACCCGGTTCGACACTATATACTATATAAGCTTAACAACCTAATTTTAAAGGGGATGTCTTTTTTTTATGCTAAAAACCTCTCTAAGTGTGTTCTACGTATTTATAAGAGATATTTCCTTTTGATTTATGAAATTTGAGTTCTAGTTCCTTAAATCTGTTCATCTTATATCTTCTTTCTTAATCAATTCATCATCTAATTATGGGATTAAACATGTTTTTCGTAAGATTTGTTGGGTCCATCATGATTAGTGAGTAGTCTTTTAGAATTTGAGGATGGGTTAGATTTGGGTGGATTCCACGGATGATTTATGATGCTTAGGGATAGATTATTGTATTTCCTTTCTTATCTAGCAATCTTAATGCTTGATTGTGCTTGAGAAAGCCAACCTTGATCATAGGGCATTTCACACCCACAAGGTGTTCGATGAAATGTCTAGAGGAACTTTTTAAGAGATAAACTTTCTTAGCCTAAGAGATTAGTTGTCTAGGGAGTCTATTTGGTTGATCTTGATATTGGATCTTAGTGCTTGCTAATTACTAACCCACAAATGGGAATTTGATCTTGAATTAGCAATTAGCATAGGTGATTAATACCTTGAGAGAGGATTAGCACATTTAATGATCTTAGCCTAGGGAATTAGTCATGTTTGAGTTTGAGCATCATGAATCAACTATGGATTCATCTAAAATCGATTACCCCATCTTTGGATTCGCCTTTATTATTGAAATCAATTTCGTTTAGCATCTTTACCCTTGTTACTTGTCTTAATTCAATTAGTTTAATTAGTGAAACTTCAAACAACATTGCTTGCTTAGATTAAGACGTTCTATGCATTCTTAGTGATTGAATTTACACCCATTTGGATTGACACCTCATATACTCCATGGTATAGTGAGAATTGATCTCAAATTAGACTCCAAAAAGTCTACTATCAGGAAGGAATCTCACTCCCACTCGATGAAGCTCCTCAAGCCTAAAAAGGGTAACAAACGTCGAACTTAGTGACGTTAAACAAAGTGCACTTGGGAGACATTCCCATGTCTATCCTTGTATATACTTTTCTTTTTCTCTTTTTCAATTTTTCCTAGTTCTTTTTAATGTTTTGTTGAGTGTCCATAGGGTTCGTGACGGTCTACGAGGTGAGATCGAGTTAAAGGAAGTGTGTGGCACGAAGAGATGGCGTACGCCGGCCAAGCTTAGCCCGGTGTGATGGCCCGGTATGGAAGAGTGCAAAAATCAGGGGAAACGCCGGCCAGTAACACCGGCTGAGTGTAGCCCGGTGTAGACTTGCCTCTCTTTGCCTCGGATTAAGTTGGTCCGGTGTAGGGAACACCGACCGTGCACACCGGACGGAGACAGCCCGGTATTGGATAGTGCAAAAATCAGGGCCAATACCGGCCGAGAGCACTGGCTCAGATCGGCCCGGTATGGTTGCACGCTGGCTCTCATGCACCGGATGGGGAAGGACCAGTATTGGGCACTTGCAAAAATTAGGGAGAATGCCGGCCAGCAACACCGGTCGAGGTTTGTCCGGCATGAGCGAACCGATCACACGCACATGATGGATTTTGCCCGGTATTGGCTCTTTACCCAGCGGACAACTCCTTTGCCCAATACTCTGTGAGGCAGATTTATTGCCCAACAGTCCGCCTGGTGCATCAACCCAGGTAAGTGATCCGACCCGGCAGGTAAGTCTCCCTTCTCTCCTTCCACGCGACCTGAATCTCTCTCTCACTCCATTTTCGCGGCCACACTTGTCTTTCCAACCAAGAACTCACTTTCTTCATAACTTTCTCAAAAATCGTGATTCAAGTTGCTAAATTCTCATTTTCCTCTCTTCTCTCTGGATCTACCAACATTTTTGACATTTACTCTTGCATCCCCAAGGTATTTTACTCAAATTTATCGTGAAAAATCAAGATTTTGCTCTCAAATTGAAACTTCATGGTTTTGTTTGAGAAATGCATTCACTTGAACAAATACCTTGGGGACTTGACTCGAAAATGATTGGCCTTGGTGATTCTTGTGCTAATTTTTGTTCTACTAGGGAAAATTTTGTTCCTTGAATCTGCATTCTCTAGAGTTTAAAGTTTGGGACTTTGACATTTTAATTGAGTTTTTGAAGCATTCAAATTAAATAATCAATTTGGTTATTGGGTGTCTTCTAGCCCCTTAAGAGTTGTCTTTATCTTTTGAGTGCACTTGCTTGAAATTGAAAAGTGATTGTGCATTTGTCTCTTGAGCCTTACGATTTCTTTGAGATAATGTAGGCACCATGAAGTCAAGGAGCAATCCAACCCAAGGTCAAAGCGTACCAACGAAGAGACAATCGGCTCTAGTGGCGTGTTCTAAAGGCCAAGAGAAGAAGAAGAGAGTGGCGCTAGACAATGAAGAAGAAGGGGATGCGAGGAATGTATAGGAAGTAAAAAAGAAGAGAGTTTCAAAGCCCAAACAAAGAGACCCCACCTACAATGATTATCTCAAGAAGCTCAAGGCAGTGAAGTTCGTGGAGACAAGATTCCCGGACAAGGCCATACTTGAGAAGATGGGGATCTATGAAGATGTGAAGACAATCTTCACCAACATGGGCTTTGGGAAGGTTTTTGACTTGGCTCACACCACTCACAAGGAACAAACTTGCCAATTTCTAGAGTCTTTGGAGGCGATGTTCTATAACCGAAACGACAATAGCGCCAATGTGGATGATGGTCATGGATTCATTGAGTTCAAGGTGGGTCAAGAAGTTTACAAGATGACTTTCCATGAGCTAAGTCAAGTTTTTGGGTTCAAGGAAGAAGGGACCAAGAGAGGACTCAAGTTTGTCTATGGGATAAACGACCTCTCTTACTTGTGGAACATTATTGGCATGGGGGAATACAACCCCGGCTCTATCAAGAGCTCTTGCATTCGCCATCCCGCCATACGCTATGTCCACAAAACCCTTGCTCACACACTCTTTGCCAAGAAAGAATTCGGGATCGTGGCGGAAGACGAGATGGAGTTGCTTGCTCTAGGGCTAAGGCCGTTTCTAGACACACCAAAGGATAAAAGGCTATTCGTCGGAGATAGCTCAAACCCGGGTCTAACCGCTATTCTCGTTAACCATTTGCTTGGGTACAAAGGATGGGCTCACGCTACAAACATGAAGGAACCTCAATTGCACATTGGTGGTTTGGATACATCAATCCTCAAGGCCAAGGGTGTTGAGTTGGTGGAAGATGCCAAAGAGGTAGAACTTATGGATGAAGCTTATCTCTCAAGAATCGGATTTTTTGAGGGCAAGATAGGCATCACATATGCCTACAACCTCAAGCTCACCGAGTCTAACACCGTGAAGCTTATGTTGCCCAATGCTCCTCTCACCAAGCTTTGAGGAAGAAAAGACATCTACTTCTACCCAACCAATGACCACTTTTATAACCCGACCACAAATCCACCACTTGAGACAATTCACTTATCAAAGAAGAAAGCCAAGCAAGCACCGAGGGACCAAGCCGAGACATCCAATGGTCTAGATGAAGAGGATGAGAGACCGTTTTCAACCGACCCCAAGTACGGAAGTGAGAGGTATAGCTTTGACCCTTATGATGGGAAAATGTCGGACATTGCCACTAGACATGCACGCCACCAAACAGGACTCCTTCAACGGTGGTGCAAGTGGCAAGACAAAACTATGAGGAAATTGGTGAGAACGGTCAAGAGTTTGAAGAAGACGGTCAAGGAGCTCAAAGCAAAAGGTGCAAAGGCTATCTCATCCCACGACCAAGGAGAAACAAGTGCAATAGACCGAGAGGAAGTTGGTGAGAGCTCCATGGCATTAGACCAAAGCCTTGCGGTACATGGAGGAGAGATCGTGCTCCATGAAGAAGCACGCCGTTCGTGGGCTCGTGATGAGAAAATGGCCAAGAGGAAGGCGATGAGATCTCCGTCCCCTTGCTCGAGCAACCCGTCTTATTCCATGGGGTCTTCTTCCCCGTCTCAAAGTTTCTAGGTAACACTCCAACCCTTGTACATAGTTTTTCATCTCTTTTGAGTCTAGCATTTTATTTTTGTTTTGGTTTTTGGTTTCTCCTTTAAATTTATTTCACCCCAGGACGGTGTGATTTAAGTTTGGGGGAGGGACCGGTATCTAATCATGTCTTTTGTGATTCTTATTTTGATTTTTCCATCTTGAGTCTCATGCATTCATATAAGGCATAGAAAAACACAAAAAATCGAAAAATTTTGAAAATTTTGAAAACACAAAAAGAAAGCACGTAGTTGCATTTCATGAGTAGCATCGAGTATAGTAGCATATAGGTTGCATTGCACGTGCATAGGGAGCAATGATGATTTTTCCTGGTAGAGTATCATTTTAAGAGCTCGGTCCAATGCCCTCGTTGCTAGTTGTTTGATGTTTTTGATCTCGTGTTTGAAATCAAGGATGAACCATATTTTGATCTCGTGTTTCATTACTCGTGTCTTAGCTAAAGCAAGTTGTGATTTGAGTCCAATCCTACTTGAGTAAAAACCATAATTTTGACATCTTAATTATCATGTTTGTGAATTTCATTGTGAATTCATGGATACCACATACGTATTTGAGCTATCTTATCCGTTTTACCACTCTCTTGTTAGCTCAAATTAATAGCCGATTCCCATCATTGGAACGGTTCACCACACCTTTAACCTACCCTCTTTTCAAGCCAATTCTTTAGTGAGCGAATGTAAGGCCTAATTTTCCGAGTAAGCTTGGCAAAAACTGTTGAGTTTAGGGCGACAAGGATAGGTTTGCATGTGGATCTAGCTCAACATCACGAGCTAGACTAGGCTAGGCTAGCTAGGAAGGAAAATTTTGGGGTTCGGTATGAATGAAAGTGTTTGATCAATGAGATTGTGGTGGAATGGAAAAGGGTACGAAAAGGCAAAGGGGGACATGATATTGTGAAGTGGTTGGTGCAAGTAATAAGGTTAGCTCTTAGTTTAGAATTTAGCCTCAGAAGTTCAAAGAATAAAAAGAAAGAAGCCAAAATTGGCTAAGACATCAAATGATGAGGAATGAGGCGAAGCAAAGAGAAGTAAAGAAAAGAAGAGCTAATAAAACAACAAAGAGAAGCACCAAGCCATGAAACCCAATGGAGAAGAAGAAATCCCCCAGATGAGAAAAGATGAAGTGGAAGAAAGAAGAAAAACGTGTGGGACATGAAGGCAAAGAAGCCTTGTGAAGGAAGGATAGCTTAGGTTTGGGACTTCATGGTTAGAGATGCTAGGGTTAGAGACATCTTAGGCATTGGGTAGATGTAAATTTATCCTTGTATGCATAGGTTGCCTTTTACTATTAGCATTTTGCTAAAACTTGCTCATTCTTAGAGAGATCCCTTGCATTGGAGTTGCCACATATATTTGAGATCATCTTAGTCTCAAAACCCTTACCATAGCCAAATGAATTCACTTGTCTCGCATAAACATGATTCACTTGGTTCTCATTTAGAGTTTAGGTTGTTCTTACTAGGTCCTAAAGTGTCTTGCATATTTTGAAGTGTGTTTCTAGGTGTTTGGAGGCTTTTGGAGATCTTGGAGGAGCTTACACTTCAACATGAGGAGATAGCTAGGAGCGATGGAGAATTCGGAGTGACCATACCGGCCCGTCATACCTGGTCGAATTCACCCGGCGTTGCAAGGAAGCAAAGGCAGGGCGAATACCGGCCCGTCACACCACCCTATCTCGACCCGGCATGGAAGCTCTCGGCCGAAGACCTTCTCACACCGGCCCGCTATACCGACCCGCTCTCAATCGGCATCAAGACGAAGCCTCGGACAGGGAAAATGCCGGGCACTTATACCGGCCCACGACAGCCCGGCATGAAGACTCCCAACCGAAGATGTCCTACACCGGCCCGCAGCACCCCTCGACCATCGACCGGCGCCCAGATGCAGGACACGCTATACCGGCCTACTGTCGCCCGACACGCCCGCCCGATCCTTACCAAATGACGGACAGGGCTACTACCGGCCCGATGCACCGCCCCATGACAGCCCGGCATGAAGACTCTCGGCCAAGACTCGTCTACACCGGCCGCCATACCGGACCACCTCCGGCTGGTATGAAATTTCGACCGGGTCAACACCCGGTTTGTCCCGGGTTGACGCGGTCCGCCCAACAACAATTATAAATACTCTAAACCTAATTTTCTTGAGGGGATCTTTTTCTCTTGCTAAAAACCTTCCTTTTAGAGTTCTAAGTATTTTGTAAGAGATATCTCCTTTTGATTTATGCAATTTAAGCTTTAGTTCTTTAATTTCTATCTTCTATCTCTTCTTTATCAACAATCTAATCATCTAATCATGGGATTTAACATGTTCTTCATAAGATTTGTTGGGTCCATCATGATTAGTGAGTAGTCACTTAATCTTGGGATGAGGTAGATTTAGGGTGATTTCTAGGTTGATTCATGATGCTTAGGGCTAGATATATCAATTCCCCTTCTATCTAATTGTGCTTAATGCTAGATTAGGTTAGAGATAATCAATCTAGACTTTAGGGAATTTCACACCCACAAGGTGTTTGATGAAATTCCCCAAAAAGCTTAGTTAGAGATATTCATTCCTCGCCTATGAGAGTAGATGTCTAGGGTGTTTATTAGTTGATTTGAATACCGAATTTATTGCTTGCTAATCATTCTATCACAAATGAGAATTTGTTCTTGATTTAGTGATTAGCAAAGTGATTAGTGTCTTGAGAGAGGATTAGTCATGATTGATGATCATAACCTAGGGATTAGCATTGATTGTGTATTGAGCATCATAAATTAGCTATATAATCACTTTAATTCCATAATCTCATCCTTGGATTCGCCTTTTATTATTGCATTTAATCTCGTTTAGTGTTGCTAGTACTTGTTTCTTGCTTAATTTGGATCATTTAGGTTGCTAGAAACATTAACACCACTTTGTTGCTTAACTTAAGTAGTTCTATGCATTCTTAGTGATTGAGACATTAAACCCATTTGGATTGATCCTTAAGTTCTACAATCATATGAGTAGAGTTGAGTAATTGGTTAAAACTACAAAAAGTATACTATCACCACCGCCGCCAATTATGTAAGTATTATATCTAATTTTTTATTTTTTTCGGTTTGATTAGGTTAAGTTTTTTAGAAATTTGTGGTTAGTTTTGGAATTAGGTTAGATTGTGGTTAGTTTTGTGATTGTAATTTTTTGGTTGTTAGATTAGTTTTGTGGTTAGATTGATAAAATTAGGTTGAATGTTCAATTAGATTGTTAGGTTGTTAGATTAGATTTGTTGTTAATTTTAAAAACGTTTTTATAAATTTATTTTGTAAAAACGTTTTTAAAAATATATTTTTTATAAATGAATTTTGTAAAAACGTTTTTAATACATATATTTATTAAAAACATTTTTTATAAATATATTTTTTATAAAAGAATTTTGTAAAAACGTTTTTAATAAATATATTTATTAAAAACGTTTTTTATTAAT
>PKMM01000785.1:143986-160055 GCA_002933915.1 Eutrema heterophyllum
TTTTTTTTTTGTAATTTTCCAACATTTTCGATAATAATAATTATTAAATTGTATAAGATTTTTAATTATTTAATTAATTTTTCTTTTTCGTTTTTTTATAATTTATTTAATAAATAAATACATAATTTTTTTTTATAATTTTTTTTTAAATTCCGTCGGAAATCCCTCGGAGATCCCCGAGGGATTTCCGACGGGATCGGATCGATCGATCGCATCTTTTAAGATCGATCGATCCTATATCCGTCGGAACGTAGGCCGTTGGGAATCCTTCGGAAATATCCCCGACGGACAGGTCCTCGGAAGTCCCTCATAATTTTCCCGGACGGACGGGTCCTCGAAAATCTGTTGGAATTGGTACCGTCGGGAATCCCTTGGAATTATCCCAGACGGAATGTTCCTCGGAAATCCGTCGGAATTATCCCCGATGGACGTGTCCTCGAAAATCCGTCGGGTAAAATGGCCCTCGGAAATTTCCGAGGGATTCCCGACAGATTCCCGACAGATTTCGATTTCCGAGGAGGTAGAACCGACGGACAAAATCCGTCGGAAATCCGTCTGGAATGTCTGTTTCCGACAGGATACCGACGGATCCGGCCGTCCGAAATGGGCAGTTTCCTTGTAGTGATGTTTGCAAGCCCACTTCAAATCCACTTACGTTTTGGACAAGGAAAAACCCTAGACGAATTTTGAAGACTTCAAGACCTATAAATATGTTTTTTAAGTCTCTTATTTCCGTAACCCCCAATTCATGCGTCCTTTATTAATGTTCTTAGCACCAAACTCTTTACTTTTTTTCTTTGTTCTTAGATCTAGGGAGATAGAGATCTCTCTTGAACCGTTTTTCGTTTCTTCTGATTTATTGATTATGCAATTCATATACTCTTTTTTGCTTTGCATAATTATGTCCGAGTAGTTTATTAGTTGGGATTATAATCAAAGGGGATTTCATGATTGATAGGGATTACAAGTTTTGAACATAGCTCGATTTCTAGAAGTTTTTTCTTTTAGGTTTGTTCTTATTGCATGGAGTTAGCGTCATGAACTATTTACTGATCTTATGATT
Source organism: Eutrema heterophyllum (assembly GCA_002933915.1). Taxonomy (NCBI): domain Eukaryota; kingdom Viridiplantae; phylum Streptophyta; class Magnoliopsida; order Brassicales; family Brassicaceae; genus Eutrema; species Eutrema heterophyllum. Next base: position 145,050 of record PKMM01000785.1, read on the forward strand.
AATGATAGTTGCTTAATTTAGTCCATTTTAGCATTAATTTAAGTTAGTTTTTACATCCTTATAGCATTCATTTCATGGTTTTGGTCTAGTTTGCATCCATTTTAGAGTTAGTGAGTCTTAGGTTAGTTCTTGCATGTTTTTGTGCATGATGGAGTGTTTTAGGTACCATTTGGAGCTTATGAAAGCATTGAAGAGCTTGGAGAAAGATCATGGGGCAAAAGGAACCAGTTTGGAGCAAGAGCTATGCCCAAAGATCAAGGAAAATGTAGAGGCCATCCGAAATGCATTAAATATCGACTCATATGAAGGGTTTTCATTTGGATTTAGCTTTGGCGGTCTTAATGAAAGTCATAGCCAATGGAGTTAACTTTCCTTTGGGGGCGGTTTCATGTAATTCGGAGTAGCCGTCCAAACGATACATCAGATTTAGTGAGCATATGTCTGACTGGTGCACAGACGAACTTCCAGCGAGTCGCATCGGCCAAGCCACAACGGGCAACTGCAGCCAATGCAATCTCCTCCGGATCAAAACCAGGTTCTCATATCTGGCAGTCACATCGACCACCTACGGCCGATGTGGATTCCTCAGGAGCAAAAATGTAGAGTCCATCCGAGGTGACTGAAAGATCGTGCCAGAAGAAGGCTTCCCATTTGGATTTAGCTTTGGAGCGCTTCATCAAAGTTATAGGAAATGGAGTTATATTTCCAATGGAAGTCGTTCAACTCATTCCAATAAGCGGTTCAAAAGATATATTAAATTAAGTGAGCACATGTCTGACTGGCGCTCAGGCGAAGCAAAATCAGAAGTTCACATCGGGCAGCCACATCGACCAGCTATGCCCGAAGCTCAAAATAACCGGGTTGACCTGGGTCCATTTTTGTTGCTTTTAAATACTCTCTTAAGTGTGTAATAATGGGGATACTTTCTCTTAGACAAAAACAAAAGCACATTCTTTTTCTTCATCTTTTTCTTTGATAATTTGCAATCCTTTTATGATCTATTGAATTTTATTTCACTTTCTTTCTCAGCTCAATTATGTCTTCCATTTCTATGGTTTATTTGTGCTCTTTGACTATGTGTGAGTAGTTCTTTTAGGGTTCTTGGGTAAAGTAGATTAGAGTGATTTTAGGTTTGTTCTTGATGTTTAAGAGCTAGATTACTTGATATCCTTTCTCATTGAGTGTTATTAATGCTAGATTAGCCTTGACAACGGGAGTTGATGTCTAAGGTGAATTGTAGTTAATTAGACTTGTTATTAATGCTTGTTAATCATAGAATCGCGAACGAAAGTTTATGACGGTTGATGACTAGCAAAAGGGTTAATACCATGGACGTGGATTAATCTTTAATAGTGATCTAAGGCTTAAGGAAGCAATTGATTGAATGTTTGAATGTCTAGAATATATTGAGAATCACCCGAGTCGATAGCTTTACCCGAGAATTCGTTTGTCTAAATTTGATAAATAACGTTTAAGTTTGTCTTGTTGATCGTTTTGGTTTGCTTAACTTCTTGATAGCTACTTGTTTATTTCTTTGTTTTTGTATGTTTCAATTTGTTCGATTAAAAACCAAAACCCAAGTATTCGCTTAGATTAGATAGCATTTCGTATTCTCGGTGTGTTGTTCTCGTGCCTCCTTGGATTGATCCTTAAGTATTGCAATGACATGAGCATGCTTGCGCAATTGATTACCAACTCGCAAAAGTGCTGTTATCAATTAATAAAACCATTGTTGTGCTAAATTTATTAACCGGAACTAGCTTAGGAGAGCAATTACACTATGAGATATGAAAGCATACTTATAAGGCTTTGTGAACGTATTGATGAACTTGAATTTATTGTGTGATATGCTGCGTGGCTACCAACGAATACCAACGAACGCTGAGTAGTTAAGTTGTTAGAGAATTGGTGTTTAGCTCTATGAAAATAAGTTAACCAAAATTCCGTGTTCGAGTTTAGGGAACTTTGTTAACTTGTTTGAATCAATCATAACATTTACAATATCCCTCAAGACCCATCGTTTAGTTATCATAGTTTACAACCGATTTTTATTTCCTTTGCTTGCATCCTTAGAATTCGTGACACCACTCTCAAAAGCACTTTGTCTTATCTCGCTACTAATCGTCTTTTGAGTTTTGCAGACATGCGTAGATTCTCTGTGGATCGACCCCTAAGTCCTACAACGCACTATGTGCACTTGCAGATTAGGGTTTATAAATTTGGAAACCTGAGCTACAATTAGCACCCATCACGAGGGAATGATGATTGCAACCCTGCTAGAAAGGTTACAATCATTGAAAAGAAGAGACAAAGAGTCTTGAGTACAACGAGTACTGCAATATAATTTGCCGTCACGCCATTGATCGGAGCGATGTCGGATTGCTCGAAATCAACTATGAACACTTCGGGAACGTTTATCTCCTCAACCTCATCACCGACAAGTTCTCTTTATCCTTTGAATTTTTTGGTTGGTTTTCAAAGAAATTTCTTTTTTTTTGTAATTGAATGTAAAATTTATTCAACAAAAAAAAAATGATTTTACAACTAGTGCATCATGTTATTAAAATGTTTAATAGCGAAAATAGAAAAATTTACAAACTTCAGTTTCTAGCTTCGAACCAGAGCTCGAGCGCTCCCTCGTATATCGTATCACCCGAAGACCTCATCGATAGTAGGCAATTATGGACTTGCTTGTCAATGAGCTTTATGATCGTGGTTGGAGGAGTAGGAGGCTCCCCATGGCTTCGTGAGTTCCTTTCTCTCCAAATGATGTGTAATGTTGCTTGAAAAACATACCTAGCAAGGAAGAGAGGGATGCGATCTTTGTTTGTGGCTAAGATGATGGCGATAATGCATTGCCAATTTGTTGAGTATTGTGATTTCAAAGAAATTTCTGAATATTGACTACGTTGACTTTATTTTGAATCGTTGTATAAGGAAATGTTGATCAGATTTTTGTCAGGAATCAGGATTATATAACAAATGGAAATTTACTGTGATGACTAGGGCAAATTTTGAAATTGCATTGTTTCTAACACGTTACTTTAAAATTAATATGGTAGTACATATGATTCTGAGTTGATCTAGCTAGTAATATGGTACTTATTGTTGTGCTTATATAGTGTTGTACAAACTATGGTGCTGTTCGTTAGTACATCCAAATGTTCCATCCAGATGTATCTGGGAAATGGTGTTCGTTTAGCGCAGTTAAACGACTCATCCAGATGGAGCATCTTGATGAATTTCGAAAACTCATCCTATCTCTTTCATTATGTTTGCAAATCAAGGAATCTGAGATGTCTTAGACTTTCTGTACTACCCAATGACAAACAAGGGACTTGTCGATGCAGTCATGAGACTACCATTCCTTGAAGAACTCAAAATTTCACCGTGGTCATTTCACTACTGGATTTGAAAGCTATAGGTCATTCTTGCTCACTTCTCAAGACATTGAAGCTAAACCGCATTCAATTCAACCAGCATGACTTTATCGTGATTATGAAGCTCTAGCAATTGCTGAAACTATGCCCGAACTACGGTACCTCGAGCTTTTTGGGAACATACTAACCAACACAGGCTTGAACGCCATTCTTGACAATTGTCTTCACTTGGAACACCTTCATTTACGTTGTTATCTCAACATTAACCTTGTCCGGGATCTCGAAGCACGATGTTTTGAAAGGATCAAAGTTTTGAGACGCCCCAATGACTCAATCGCTGATTGCCCAACCTATGACTGTTTTCTGATATTTATTCAACAGAAGAAGACAATACTTATTTAACAGAAGAAGACGAAGATTCCTCAAATGGAAGCGATAACATCGAGTACATTGATTAGAACGCATAACCAGAGTAATCCAGCGCGACTGGGTCAGCAAAGAGACAATAACAATGGGACATCTAAACTTTATCATCTCTTGACCATGGGAAGAGTTGGGCATCAGCCTCAAGGTCTTGGATAAAGATAATGAGTCATCATCTACGACTGTATTTGTTTCAAGTGGAAGATTAGACGAAAATGGTAAATTAAACAAGAATCATCAAACTTTTCCTAAATCTTTTCGCCCCATATGTCATCATTACGGTGAGATAGGTTATGTCGACCTCATGCTTAATGTAGATTCGTTCTTACATGATGCTTAATGTAGATTCGTTCTTACATGCCTAGAAAACACAAACAAGTTTGGGTAAGGAAATGTGATATATAGTGATTATATTCCTTTGTAGCGGTCTCTTCGGGACCAGAAGATGCAACGGGTCTCTTTTCAACGAGATTTCGAGGTGTGGATTGTCTTTTAAAGTCACGAGCTAAAGTGACGAACTTTCAACCTTCTGGCTTTGCCGTGAATGTTTTGCTGACGCATCCGATCTTACCGGATTCGCAGTCGCTTCTATCGACGCATTCGAGTTTTGGCTCCAATTCGCTGTCAAACTTCTATGAAGACCTATCTGCTTTAATTTCTATTTTTTTTATGTTTTGTTGTAGTGATCAAAGAGGATGGATAATTCTCTCTAGTTGTATTATGGAAGTTTAATTAATAAAAAGAAAGGTTGCACAAAAAAAAAAAAAAGGTGATTATATTCCTTTCAAATGGTGATTTACTTATTGCTGACATAGTGTTTTTTTTTTTTTTTATGAGATTTTGCTTATTTTCTTTAGTTTCACCCCGAGAAAGAAACATTTATTTTTACAGGAAAGTTGGTGCTTAAGCAAAAAAAAAAAAAATACAGAATCAGTCATTGGTTTGTTAAAACAGAGAACACCAAAAAAAATTGTTTCTATTTTAATTTGTTTTTGGCTTAACATTTAAGATCATATAGGGGAGAAGATGCTGCTTGATTTATGATAAGATGATAATAGTTTTATTTTGTCAGGATATTTTGCTTTTAGTTATGTTATTCCTTTTTGAGATGTTATTAGATGTGAATTTTTATTGTGTGTTTTCTATGTCAAGCAAGCATATGTTTCATAAACCGTTTGGAGGAACAAAGATACGCACAGGTACATACAAAAAAAGAGAAAGAAGAATTTCTATTTTTTAACAGAGCAAAAACTGAGACGCCAATTGTTGCATCCGTTACGTAATGATAATGAACAAATCAATTACCTAAAAATGCTCATATCATTGTATTAATTAAAGATCGAACCGTAGAAGTTAAGAATAGCTCACCGAGAATACGAGATACTTCTTAAGCTAAGCAAATCAAATTTGAGATTTACTATAAATCCTAATGTAATAAAATTCAAGCAAACAACATTAAAAGCATAAAATAAAGCAACTAAAGCACTTAACACAATTTGAATTTAAACAAAGCTAAAAAGTAAACTTGGAAGCTTAAATTAAACAAAGATAAATCAAATGAATCCTTGGGTAAGATTATTGACTCGGACTATTCTAAGCTAATAAATGATGCCAATTCACACAAACAATCTTAATCCTAGGTCTAAACCACTAATTAAGATTAATCCATTTCCGTAGCACTAATCACTTTGCTAATTACCTTATTAAGAACATATTTCAATTTGTAATTAAGCAATCAACAAGTATTAAACACAAGATCAAATAACCAATAAACTCCTTAGACATCTATTTCCATAGGCTAAACAAGTAAATCACTCATTAAGTTCTTTTGGGAATTTCATCGAACACCTTCCTGGCATGAAATTCCCTAAGTTCTAAACCAACTTGATCAAGGCTAATCTAGCATTAAAAACACTCAATAAGTAAGGATCTTCACTAATCTAGACCCTAAGCATCATGAATCAACCTAAAATCACCATAATCTACTGTGGGAGTTGAAAATTGCACAACTAAAACATGGTAAGGAATTTAGAGGGAACGGAAGTTTCTAAATATGAAACACGAGAATAGAAGATCCAAAGATGGTTTTATCGCTGATCATATAAGCTTTTCGTACAAAGAAATGTTTATGCGATTTTGCTAGGTGTTTTGCTAGGTAAAAAACTTGTCTCTTATGAATGACTTTAACCTCTATTTATACAAGTCTCGTGAGCCGCCTAAGCAAGGATCTCGGAAGGTATTCTTGGAAGATTTCCTTTTCTCTGCGTTTGGTCGCCGACTCAAATTATCTCCTAGGGCGAATGGTGACTTGGATCGTCTAATGGGCATATGGTTCAGCCCATAACATTTGACGGATGAGCCTCGCCTCGGCCCATAAGCTTTTGCCTCGGCCCATGAAGCGTTTGGCTCGGCCTGCTATGTTTTGCTCTGGCATGGGCTCGGCCTCTTTTCTCTCTCAGCTTGGTGTGAGGCAAACCGGATCGGTTCGAGGTTGGTTGGCTCGGGTCGGTCCGAGGCGAGTCAGTTCGGGTCGGTCTGAGGCGGTCTTCTCCGGCTCGGTTTGTGACTGGTCTTCCCTGGCTTGGTTCGGCTAGGTTTGGCTAGGCAAGTTTCTTTTACTTAGTCGTTTCTAACAGTTGATCTCGGCTAGGTGAAAACCGACCCCAACATCTACCATTCCCAAAGATCCTAAGGAAACTAATCACTAATCATGATGAAAACAATAAAACCCATAAGGATAGTGTTAATGATCATCATAAGCGATTAAGGAAAGATAGATTGAAGAAAAGAACTTAAGAAATTGCATAAAAACTCAAGATATCTCTTACAAAATGTATAAGAACATTGCAAAGGAAAGGTTTTCAAAAGAGTAAAGAAGATGTCTCTAAAAATTAGGTCTAGAACAATTTATAGTCAAAGTGAGCGAACCGGATCAACCCATAACAAACCGGGTTTGACCCGGTGGATCTTGGTTATGGGCGACATGCATCGGCCGCAGCTACCCGATGTGGAGTGCCCAATGCAGGTCATTGATCTTCTCCGGCGTGACCTGCATCGGCCGTAGGTATCCGATGTGGAGTGGCCGATGCAGATCACTGATATTGGCTTCTTCTTGCATTTTTCGCCTTCCTTGAATCTTTCTCTTCCTCTTGTCCATCTCCCTTGCCTCCAACAAGCCTTGTTTGGTCCATGTAAGCCTCAAATGCTTCACTCCAACTCCAAGACCTAGAATATGCAAACGGGGATGCAAAACACAACTAAATGCACCTAAACATGAATGTAAATGTATCAAAGGTAAGGGAAAACATGGTCATAAGTCATGTAAAATGTTAGCTAGATATCACGTAACAAGGGGTAAATCGGTAAATGTTAAAGAATAAGCTCGGAGATTTTCGTTTGTATAAAGCTTGTAGCTCGGCAATTACAAGGAGTAGATCGGTAAGATAACAAAGTACGAAGGGATATTCAAGTTCGGTGTCTAAACGAGCTGTATGATAATTAAAGGTCGGTATTAAACTATGATCACTGTTTCAGAGCTCTTCTATTGCGGATTATGGACCCCGTTCATAACGGGGTACATTACTATGTATAGGAAGATTAAGACATTGGATTACATATATTTTAAACCGCACGTATGGAGGAGACAGGTCGCACGATCAGAGCGAACATATTGTTCGTGCGGATTGGACATGTCGCACAATCGGAGTGAACATGTTGTACATATGGATTGGACAGGTCGCACGATCGGAGTGGACAGGTCTGTTAGAGGACGCGTTGGCGAGATGGGCCTTATCGCTCGATGGGCTTGGTCACGAGATGGGCCGATCTTCTAGTAGGCCGATCATTTGGTGGGCCGATCTGGATTCAGGAAGAGCTTTAAAAGGAGTGCGCAGCCCGCCTCCACACTGTGTGTCAAAATCATTTGGAGGTTGAAATTGTGTTTGTGGCGGCTGCGAGTTGATTGAGATCTCTTTCGGATGAGGGTGTTGTCGGTGTGAGGAGTGTAGCAAGAATTTCCGCAAGAAGAAAACATCCATAAATGTTTACTTCTTACACTGCAAATAATATTTTAGATAGATATGTTAGAACTTGTTTAGAAGTTTTATTTCTTTTGTCTTCTAAAAGATATCTAATCAATTATGTTTCCAGCCGAAGATTACTAGTTTGTTTGAAAGAACTAATTGAGACTATGTTAAATCCTTTGTCGTCTCATTTATTTTTGTGTTTTTAATCGCTTCAATATCAAAATTTATTTTTGGTTAAATACAGATAAGTAGATATAGGGCCCCTTATGGTTGGATTCATTGTAAAGAATTTTGAATATCCATAAATTGGCAACCACACTAGTGTTCTTGATATTTCTATAAACGTCTCAAACGCAGCGCATTCACACAATTATAGATATATAAATATATTCATTACTGGATTATCATTGTTAATATTCTTGTTATTATTTGGACAGAAAAGTCGTCCATTATTGCTACTTGTTTGGATCTATATGTAATGAAAATCTCTATATTATTATTCAAAAAATCATTTAGGAAAATAAACTTTATTTGGTAAGGTTATCATACTATGTCATTACAAATAATAAAAGATAATTGAAATTGGAAAAGATATAATTATTTTTTAAAATTATTGAAAAGAATATGAAAATTATTTGTTTTCCATTAAAGAGAGTATTTATTATTTAATTTCTTAATTATTACGATATTAAGAATATTATATATTTTTAAATAATAATCAATCCACACATATTCAAAACAAAATATATTCGAGATCTTACAAAATTTTCACTATAATTTGTATTATTTTATTTGAATATATATCAAAACAAAATTTGAAATTTTTTTTACTATTTTTATAGAATTAGACACGAAAAAAATTGATTTTTTTTACGAGTTCGTAGATTGACCACAAAACTCAGTGTTATTAAACAATGCATATTAGAGTTAGTGTTTCAAGATTGTAGTTTTTTACGGGTTATCCCGAATAATTTTAGTCCACCGCAAAATGGGTTAAGCAAGTGAGTTAGACATGGACGAGTTAGGATTCTAATTTTCAAATGCTCACAAAAGCGGATTTCACAAGTCAAAATATTAGTTTTTAGTTTTAAAGATTGATGGTATACTCAATTTACTAAATAATATGATTTTCTCTTTGAGAATTAACAATAGTTTGTTATATTTTTATTTGAGTATGTGTAAGTTTAAGTTTGTATTTTAGTCCAGTGCATAACATATTAAATAAACATGTTAGTCCGGTTTTAAAGCTCTATCTATAATCATTAGTTAGACATATTATAAAATTCAGAAAAAAATCAAAACAATTTTTTTAAAATTTCAAAATAATTTTTAAGAAAAAATTACACCGCTCTATAACTTTGGTTAAATCCTAGTGAGTAAGTAGAGCATAAAGGAGCAATACAAATTCGGTTGACTGAATTAAAATGTGTTAAAATTTTATTGGAAGATTTTCTTGGAAATTTGCTTGGCTATATAGTCAATTCAGGCAGACTATCCGTAGATGAAGTTAAGGGTCATGGAGAGTAGACATGTAGCTGTTTACAAGTGACGTAAAGTGAATATTTCTTAGCTTTTTCTTCGTAAATTTGTTAATATTTTATATATTAAAAACAAATGAAAGATTGAACAAAAAGCTGGTTAAAAACAAAAATTGTACAAAAAGCTTACCAAGGGACTCGTGATACAAAAAATAAACAATAAACCAATGATAGTAGCTCAATTTTTTCATTTGGAGTGTAAAACATCAAATACATGCATATCTGAATTTTTTTCTTTTTTTTAATTAATGTAAAATTTATTCAAACAAAAAAACTGTTTTACAAAGAATGTGGCATTAGAGCTGAAACAATTTTAGATTTTTGAACTGAAAAAACAGAATTATCGATTTTTATGGAAAGAAGTTATATGATGCGAGTAGCAAACCAAAAATTGAAGCCGTCATTGTATGTGTGGTCTCCTTGGTTTTGAATGGAGCTGAAGCGATTCCTTACGTTTTTGTCTATAAGTTTGACAAGACGAGATGGTGAAGTGAAAGGTTCTCCATGTTGTATGCCATTCCTTTCGCGCCATATGTGGTAGATAGTCACTTGAAATGTGTACCGGATAGTGAAAAGCTGTAGCCGATCGAAATTTGGATTTGTAAGCATAACGATCAACCGATCCCAATCTGCGGAAAACTCACTTGCAAGGAGCCTACCCCTGAGTGATTTCCAGACTTCGGCTGAGGAGCTGATGCTGCTAGGGTTTATCGTCAACTTCATGTAGTAAAATTCATAACCCTAGGTGTTTGCAAGTGCACAACAATGCGATTTAGTAATTAGGGTATCGATCCACAAGGAATCCTCGCTTTCCTCCAAAAACTTTGGACAGAGAATTAGTAAGGAAGTCTAAATCGAAAAAAGGTTTTAAATGGTTTTTGGGTGTCACGAATTGGAAAGAATGCAAAAGCGAAAAGAAAAAAGTAAAAATTGGTTGTAAGCAATCATAAACGAATGTTGGATCGACAGGGATATCTCCGGGGAATGTTCGATTCAAAACACGGTAACAAAGCTCAAAAATAATCGATTCTAGCTAACTCCACAAACTCGAACCCAGAATTGTATATAGCCTACTGTCGTAGCACTACACACCTATAATTTAATAACTTAACTACTCAGCTTTCGTTGGTAGCCACGCATAAAATCATGCAATAAAATCAAGTTCATTAACGTTTACAATACTCTATAGGTATGATTTCGTATCTTATAGCGCAATTACTCCCTAAAGATTAGTTCCGATATTTAGATTCAGCACTTTCGTGGTTATAATATACCTAGGATTAGTTTCTAGTTCATGACGCTAGATCCATGCAGTAATAACAAATCTATAAGAAAGAGTCTAGAATTTGGCTAAGTTATTTCATGAAATCCTTATCGAACATATCGATCCCCTTTGATGATCCCTTAAACCCAACTACTAATCTACTCAGACATAATCATGCAAGACAAAATCGAGTTTTTGAATTGCATAATCAATAAAAACAGAAAGAAACAAAAGGGTTCAAGAGAAATTTCTATCTCCCTAAACAAAGAACAAAGAACAAAAGTAAAAGAGTTGGGTGGCTCAAAGTAAGAATAACGAGACCCACGAATTAGGGTTGCTAAAAAAACATATTTATAGGTCTTCTGCTATCTTTTCGTTGGTCTTAGGGTTTTCCAAAAGATAGACTTGAACAGGATTGAAACGGGCTTGCAAACGAGCTTCTCAGGATGTTTTAAGGTTGGTAGCGGGTGCGTGCTCTCCAGAAGTGGCCGGGTGCTTCCTGGCCGCGGGTGCGTGCTCTCGAGAAGTGGCCGAGTGCTTCCTGGCCGCGGGTGCGTGGTCTTGAGACTGCTTGACGAGAATTTTTATCTTTATGTAACTTTTCATTGAAATGTTGGATCGTCCTCAAATCAAGTGGAATGGAAAGGTAGATGGTCCTTCTTTAATGTCTCCAAATTTGGGCTGGATCATACAGTGAGAAGAACTTCTTTGATGGTTTGACTCTTAGCCGAAAATCTGGGTTTTCTTCAATTTGCATCGCCTTTACCTAAGTAACCTGAAAAGAGTGTTAATACTAAAAATATAGGAAACCCGTAATAAAAACGAGTAAAACACTTGTTAAAGTGCTCTAAAATCAAAGGTAAAATGGGTAAAAATACGGTGTTATCAACTTCCCGAGACTTAGACTTTGTTTGTCCTCAAACAAAACATAATCAAAGCTCGGAAAGATCAAACAAAAAATCGTAGGGAACTCTCAATCTCAGAGACCGTCCTTCTAAACCTTAACCATCGAACTACATCAAACGTAACCTAGCCTAGAAAATTCTCACCAAAAATTCCTGTAACAGTAGTCCACGTACGGTATCCGTCATACGAAATCCAAACTTTCAAAATCTAAATTTCGGTCAACTAGCTCTCTAAATTCATTAAGTATATGCGTGAACTTCTCATCAAAAGGATCAAACTAAGACTAACGATGCTAGGTATTTAAGGCTTTTTAAGGTGAGGCTAAGAATGTTTCGGGTTACTGTAATTTGCGGGAGGATGCAAGATATTATGCAAAATAGCAAGAGAGGATGGACTTTTTGAGAACCACAGCTTACAGTCATTTCTGCTTGCGTGAATTTGTTACACTTTCCTCCTTCTCTAGAAATAGAACTTTCATGTCATTCCCCCATACTTAGATTTTTATGTGTGCTTTGAATGATAGGTTTCTAAACTTCTCACAAACGAACCAAGGATGTCTCATAAGAAATTTCGACCAACTAAGACTCTTTTAGGTTTTTGTTTCCTTTCCCTTCTGATTTTTTTTTCTTTTTTTTTAAAAATTTTTTTTTATGAAGGGGAAAACGCATTTTCTCGAGTTAGTCTTAGGGGCACGAAAATATACCATGTTTTTGAGTTTTTAAGTCAGAACCGGGCTCTCGTCAGAGTTCTAGAACTGTTCTATTTTGCTTCTATGATGATTCATTGTATTTTTGTTTTCTTGGCTCCCTGTAAATTGCAAGAGACCCAATGCTTTATTTTCATTGAATTCAATTTTAACTACATTTATTGGTCAATAGCTTTTTGATTTCGTTTAATGATTGCTGATAAAAAAACAACCAAAACCATTAAATCTTAGCAAGATCTACTCTTGAAAACTCTATGTTTAACTTTTGGTCCTTGTTGTTCAATGTTTATTTTATCGCCACTATGAAGTGATGATCCAACTAAGGCGAAGAAGCTTCAAATTTATAAGCCTCGAATAAAACCACAAGTGCATAGATCACCACGATAGTATTTGAGGGTCGATCCCAAGGGAACTAAATATTGCAACCAAAGATGCGAGATACAAACTAATCTAGAGCAATTGTTTTTGGTTTTTTAAGTTTAACAACTAAGAAAGTAAAATGCAAGAAATAAAACAAGATAAAAGCATTGGACCATGAATTTAACTATCATAAGAATAAGCTAACAATCAAAGAATGATGCTAAAGATTGAATTAAGCCCCATCTTAGAACATGGAATTCACAAATATGACTAATCCATTTCCATGACACTAATCACTTCACTGATTACCTAATCAACATAAACTTCCATTCGTAATTAGATAATCAATGAGAATTAAGAAACAATTCAAATTAGTTCACTAAAAACCCTAATCATCAACTCCCATTGACTAGGTATGTAAAGCTCATAAAAGGTTTGGTTCAAGCATTTTCACAAACAGCTTTCGGGCATGAAATGCCTAAGTTCTAGATTTTGAGAGATCAACTCAAAACTAGCATTAAGAGCAACCTAAATGAATGATCTATCAATAACCAACCTAAATCATCATCATCTAACCATCAAATCATCTTAATCTAGCCTAATCCATGATCCAACTAAAAACTAGCTACTAAACATGAAGAAAAGCAAAAGAAAAGAAATAAATGTTGATCCCGAAGACGTTTTGACACCCATCACACAAAGGGTTAAACAGTAAACTCAATGGATCGAATGTCGTTTTATTAGATCAAACTCGGCAAAGTACAAAACGGATTAAGTCGAGAGACTTTAATCGAATGTTGAGAACTAGAAGAATAAAAGCTATGAAGTTGGAGCTCTTAGTCTCTTAGGTCTCGTGAATGAGTTATGAGATGAATATTATGAATGAGGAGCTCCCCTATTTATAAGGTTCTAAACTAGCTAAAAACATGATGATTTCCTTTTCCTATTTCCATCAGGAAAAGGATACTATCCTTTTCCTAGTTCCATTGGGAAAAGGATAACTTCATTTTCCTAGTTCCATTGGGAAAAGGAAGATTTCATAAAATCCCTCCGAGATCGGGAAATATTCCGTAAATCTCGGAGGTTGGCGACGCTGGTGACGAGCTCGGGCCTTGATGGGCTTGAGACTGATAGTTGGGCTGATCTTAATTCAAACCGGGTTAAATCGGGGAGTGCTAAACTCACCTCCAACAATAAGTCCCCCCCCCTCGTTCGACAAAAGAGTTCTTTGAGTTCGGCGAAGTTCATGGAGAATTCCTTAGCTCGGTTGGAATTGAGATCGGCATCTTGTCTTGATGTCTTGAAGACCTTGTCTTCGGCGGAGTTCAGCAGCTTTTGCGAGTTTATTAGCTCGGCTTTTGTTGCGAGGTTGGTTGAACGTCGGGATCGATGAGCCGCTTTAGAAAGAGCGTCTTTTGGTTTTGGTTTTATAGCTGCAGCTTGGGAAAGGCTGCCTTCATACCCTTGGAAGGGATCAACTCATTCATAGTTTGCGGAAAAGCTTGCGAATTATTTGAGCTCGGCTTAATCCTTTTGCGAACTGTGAAGGCTCATCTTATTGTACTTCACCGAGTTTGATCGTAGTGCGAACTGAAGAGTTCGGCTTATATTACTTAGTCGATTTCGACTGTAGTGCGAACTGAAAAATTTGGCTTAGGAATTTTTGGAAGCGGGATTGTTTATTAATCCGCGTAAGGTCGTAAAATGATACGATCCTCTCGAGTCCTCTACGTACCAAATTGGTGATGTACATAGTCGGGGGTACGTTAGATGAACTCGGTTTTCGATCAATTCGAGATAGGCGAACGCTGAGGATCGGCTTACAGATGTGCGATTGTTGAGAAATTGGCTTATAAAATTTAGGATTGTTGGGAAATCGGCTTATAAAATTTGTGATTGTTGAGAAATCGGCTTAATTTGCGAGAATGTGTCGTTCGGCTTTACCCCGAGAGCTTAGCATGAGACTACGATGGTGTGCTCATCTCAAGATACTTTAGGTCCCCAGATCGAATCGGAGTATACGAGGTCGGTTCGGCTTATTTAGCTCAGATGATCTGAGGACGAATTTCAGTGCGGGTCTTATTCCCGGCTTGTGCAAGACGGATCTCAGCTTTTAAACGTTTTGCATCCATGAGGAGTGCTATCGATCGCCTGGCTAGGACGTCGATGTGTGAAACCGCGATGGTTTTATGTGCGAACTAAGGAGTTCGGTTTAAGAAGATACGAATTGTGATAGCTCGGCTTTTGCTTTACTTAGTCATTTCATATTGTCATGCGAACTGAAGAGTTTGCCGAACTGCGATAGTTCGGCTTTTATTACTTAGTCATTTCATACTGTTATGCGAACTGAAAAGTTCGGCAAATTGCGATAGTTCGGCTTATAAGAGTTGAGAAATATATATAT
>PKMM01000785.1:160060-213730 GCA_002933915.1 Eutrema heterophyllum
TTATTATTATTACTATTTTTTTTTTTATCGGATGGCGAACTAGTAATAGTGCTTGAGGGCATATTGTTCATCTTTGGCAGCCTCTTCCTCCTCCTTGGATTGTAATTGGGAGCGGTTCATCATATTTCCGAACGAGGTCATGAAGTGGCAAGGGTCGGAGTTGCCTTCGTATGGTGTGATCTTGATCTTCTCTAGACGCCAGACTGGTGTGTTGAGGACCCGTGGCGTGAATGGAGTTTTCTAAGCCTCTTGAATCACACGGTTGATCCCGGGTGCTGAGCTAGTGGCCTAGTGGAACTTGGAGTTCATATCCCGGAGTTGAGCTTTGAAGCTTTCGATCTCTTTATCCTGAGACGCCTGATCGGTGAGGTGTGTCCCTTGTTTGCCGATGGATCCTAAGGTCGGAGGTTGGGGAGTTGCTTGGCTTTGTCGGAATTCGCTGAGCTGATCTCAGAGCTCAGTTTGGGCTGCGACCAGCGCGTCAAATCGTTCGTTGTTTCTTTTGGTCAGTTCCCCGAGTTGCGTAGCCATAGCCTGTTGGAGAGAGAGTTGGTCGAGTTGAGCCGTTGCGGCGTCAACAGTATTGTTGTTATTATCACCGTGCACCGAGGTGGTTGGTGATCCCGCCATTGCTGAGTTTTCTCTACGAGATCCGAAAGTTTTATCAAGACGGAGGTTCGGCCCCTCATTCTAGCGCCAATTGTTGATCCCGAAGATCACACAAGGGGTTAAACAGTAAACTCAATTGATCGAATCTCGTTTTATTAGATCAAACTCGGCAAAGTACAAAACGTACGGATTAAGTCGAGAGACTTTAATCGATAAAAGAGAAATATAAGAATAAAAGCTATGAAGTTGGAGCTCTTAGTCTCTTAGGTCTCGTGAATGAGTTATGGGATGAATATTATGAATGAGGAGCTCCCCTATTTATAAGGTTCTAAGCTAGCTAAAAACAGGATGATTTCATTTACCTAGTTCCATCAGGAAAATGATAACTTCATTTTCCTAGTTCCATTGGGAAAAGGAAGATTTCCTAAAATCCCTCTGAGATCATGAAATATTCCGTAAATCTCGGAGGTCGGCGACGCTGGTGACGAGCTCGGGCCTTGATGGGCTTGAGACTGGTAGTTGGGCTGATCTTAGTTCAAATCGGGTTAAACCGGGGAGTGCTAAACTCACCTCCAATTGGCATAAGAGTATGAAGATCTTGATCCAAAATGTAAGAACATTGTTTGTATCCCAAAACCCAACTAGATGGAAGAAAATTTGCTAAAAAATTAGGTTTAGAGTGCTTAAATAGAGAATGGGGTGAACCGAGTCAATCCGGGACAAACCGGGTTTGACCTAGTTATTTTCTGCACGGAATTGTCGTCTGATCGACCACTAGATTGACCTGGTGGTCGATCGTTTCTCTCCTCCATCTAAATCCAATCGACCGATTGCCTGTTCGATCGAATTGATCTGCTTGCTTTGATCGACCTCCTGATCGACCTGGAGGTCAATTGGAGCTGCTTCTTCTCATTTCTTTGCTCTTCATCACTTTTATGCCAAGTCTCCATGCTCTTCCAAATCCTTGGTACCTAAATGTATGTAAAATATGCAAAATATGCCATGTTAATGCACCATACACACTCTAATACTCTAAGACAATGAGAAAAGAGACTCAAAATGCATGATTATGATACAAAATGATGTAAAATGTGAAAGAAACAATGGAAAAAACAATGTTAGAATGATGCAAAATCCACACCTATCATTCAACCTATCGTACTACTACGATGACAAAACTTGAATCCCGGGACTACAATTTAATCTGAGAAGTTTTTTTTTTTTTCTTTTTGCTTAAGCGCTTCAACTTTTTCCTGTTTGGCCTTTCAGGTGCATGACTATAAATCCTTAAACCATTTGGGTCTGAACTTTGACAGTTCAAAAGATAATAAAAAAGAGAGCGATTAGCACGTTTGGAGAGAGAGGCAATGAATAATCAAAACCAAAATTGGAGAATTCAAGATCAGTCTCTATGTGACTTGGGTGCCAGTGTGAGTTTGATGTCACTGCTGGTGTCAAAACGTCTTGGGATGATAGATTTCAAGTCATCAAAGATCACTCTGGTTCTTGTTGATCGCTCGGTCTACTTGAGGATCTACTAGTCAAGGTTTAAAACTGCTATATTCCTATAGTCTTCGTTTTGTTATAGTTACATAAAGAGCTAAATGACCCTCTCATCCATGGTATACCTTTCCTAACATGTTTGGTTCAATGATCGACATGAGCGAAGACAATAGTGATTTGTATACGGGCAATCAAGTCTTGAAATTTATTATGGTCAACATGATGAAGAAGCCCTCCATTGAAGAACAAATTATTTATTGACACGGAGCCAAGCTGAAGACTACGATTGGACTACAAAATACCCTTTTTTTTTTAATCCCACTTACCAATACTCTTTTCAACCTACTTACCAAGCTTTTTATCAAGTTTAAGGAAACACCTTCTCCACCCCTCTTTCTCAAGAGACAGTCAGATGAAATCGATGCTCCAAAGGATATTCGAGAGGGCAAATTAAACAAGCAATGTTATTGAGACCAATAAGAAGATGGATCATATGGAGAGCAAGATGCATGGGATCTATAATGAACTCGTCGAGAAGATTTAAGGGTTTGTCTTTTCATATGAATTCCATCCACTTTCGAGCTCTCAAAACCCAATTAAAGGAATTCCAATAAACTACAGACGATTTTATTATGCAAAGAGCGCAGATTATAACTCGAACACAGAAACATTACATTATTAAGCTTTATTCTCATAGCTTCTTTTCTTAAACATGAGTCACTTCATTACAAACGCACCAAAGTTTACTTAAGAGTCACACACACACACGTACGTTCATACGAGACTTAAAAGTATATTAGAGATTTTAGTGACCGGGCTGAGTCTGAACATCTTCTGCTCCGTGTCCCCCGCGGCCACCGTGTCCTCCTCCTCCTCCTCCGTAGTGTCCTCCTCCTCCTCCTCCTCCGTAGTGTCCTCCTCCTCCGTTGTATCCTCCATGGCCACCACCATATCCATCAGGTTTGACAGTTTCCTCACTCTCAGAGTTCACCGTGCCTGTCCCAAAAACAATAAAAAAAAAAACAACAGTAGTTCAAAAATATTGTTTAGAACGTGCAAATGTGCATCGTCTGCCCATTTTAAAAATATGCATATGTATATAATTTCGGAATAAACTATAGTTTTAGTGAACAGGTCCAAGATTATTCTGAACACCTTCTACTCCGTGTCCCCCGTGTCCTCCGTGGCCTCCTCCTCCTCCACCCCCGTAGTGTCCTCTTCCGTGGCCACCACCATATCCATTAGGTTTCACAGTTTCCTCACTCTCTGAGTTCACCGTGTCTGTCCCAAAAACAATAAAAAAACAACATTAGTTCAAAAATATTGTTTAGCAAATGTGCATCCTCTGCCCATTTTAATAATTGAACACTTTTAAAAATATGTATTATGTATATAAATTCGAAATAAATTATGTAGTTTTAGTGAACAGGTCCATGATTACTTTGAACAGCTTCTGCTCCGTGTCCCCCGCGGCCTCCGTGTCCCCCGTGGCCTCCTCCTCCGTAGTGTCCTCCTCCTCCGTGGCCACCACCATATCCATCAGGTTTCACAGTTTCCTCATTCTCTGACTTCACTGTGCCTATCCCAAAAACATAAAAACAACATCAACTTTTGAACACTTTTTATAATATGCATATGTATGTATGACCAGGTCCAGGATTACCCTGAACAGCTTCTACTCCGTGTCCCCCGCGGCCTCCTCCTCTGTAGTGTCCTCCTCTTCCGAGGCCTGGCCCATCAGGTTGCACGGTTTCCTCACTCTCTGACTTCACCGTGCCTGTCCCAAAAAAAACACATTATTTCAAAGATATTGTCTAGCACGTGCAAATGTGAATACCTCTTCCCGATTTCAAAATTAATTTTCTCTTAAAAACTTTTGAAACATTAAATATACGTTCTTTAAAATTGGCATAAATAGTTTGGGAGGGTCTACTACGTATAACAGGGACTCAACATCATTTTGTTTGTTAAAGCGACTCAACATCATATGTAAACGTAAGTGTCTTATCTTACTTAAGTGTGCGTTTTAATTTTACTTAGTAATTCCAAATAATTGACCATCGTTCAAACCATCTTTCCGGACTTAAAACGGACGAGATAGTTGGACAAAATTATCAAATGCTACGTTAGTTCGGGTTCGATTAGCCTCACGAACATTTTTTTTTTGTTTTCTATAAAATAATTTTACGTACCTGACTGCCTTGCAGATGCCGCGGCCATTTCTGAGACGACGAGAAGAAATGCAAACCAACCCAACAGATGCAAAGTCTTGGAAGCCATTTTCTTTTTACCGCTTATGCTAATTATAAGTTATAACACTCTTTTGTTTTATGTTTTATGTTTTATGGAGAAGCAAGTGATGAATCAAATGTTAGCCTGCATGCTCTCTATTTAAAGAAAAAGAGGAGTGAATGAGGAAAAGTCAAATAAATTAATAATTCGTAGTGCAGTAAAAAGAAGTGTTTTTAATTAAAAGCGAAAGGGGGAATTTAGTGTATCACAACAAAATTTAGAGTAATTGCATTGTTTGCAGATAAGGACAAAAGTTTTAGTAGAAATTAAATAAATAATAAGATATTTCTTTGCGCAAGCGAACAAAAGGGAATTTTATTATTCTAGAAGAGTTTATCCTTTTCGTTTAATTATTACAGAAAAAAATAATTTTTATTGCATGGTTTTTTCATATCTACATCTAATTTACCCAAAAAAAGTTTTTATATAGTTTACATATATTTCTATGTCTCGTGCTATCTTCCTTTGTAGATGTTGGGTGAAATAAACTCTCCGGTGAATCTGGCGTCACTTTTTAAGACTTTATTTTATATTCTAATATTTTTTGAAAAATTATGCAAAACTAACATTTTTTGTATTGTATACACGTGTTGACTTTTCAGTTTTACCTCTGTACAATACGACTAATAAAAAATAGGGACAAAATCATCACTCGACAAAAAAAATAAAAAATAAAAATGCCAAAAACGTAAGTAAAATTCAAATAAGTGTTTATGTGCGCATATCTCTCAACTAATCAATGTTTGCTGTTGAAAATAACTAGACAATGGTTAAAGAGACATGGATAGGTGATAAAGTAACCAGACAACAGTTTAAGAGACATGAATAGATGTTTAAATTAACCAGCTAGTAGTTAAAAAGAGATTGATTGCTGTCTAAGGGAACTAGACAGCAGTTGGGAGGATTTTGGCGATCGTCAATGAGTATTTCAGAACTGACTAAAGCTTTTTTACGGCTAGCGATCCATCAAGAATGGCATAAAGCTCAAAGTCCTTTATGACATTAAGTCGGTGGCTATTTGAAAGCCTTAATCCAAAGAGAGATAAGATCCGTAACAACCTAAATCCTGAGAAATAAGGAAAATTGTCGATATACCGCCCTAATCCTATTGGAGGTAAGTCGATGGATAGCCCTATAAATAAAGAAGTCTCAGAACGAAGAGAGATACAAAGCAATAAATTTAAAAACCCTAAAAACTACTTTCTCGCAAAGGTCGACAATCGAGATAGCAGCAACCACCGCTAGAAATCACCTTCCATCAACTAGATAATCCGGCGACTATATTTCTAAATAACGTACATCTAATCGTTAGGTCGCTATAGATTAGGGCGGTTGTAACGGAAACTTATTAATCAATAAAACAACTATACTTTTGTCATTCCGTAGAATTTTCTTTATTCGAACCGGTCGAAATTCACCCTAACAATAAACATCTAGAACAGATTTATATATGTCATATCCGCATGTGATTTATATAATATTAGGAGTTTATCTATAAAGGATGTAATAAAGGAGTCAATATAATTATTTAATCCATTAAATATTAGTTTTTACATATACGTTCCAAACGAATATATATTTTAAAATCTATTTGTGAAAATAACTTGCTACATATTCACCGATAATTTACTATTTCCATTTTCCAATAACCACTAGCAATTGTTATTTACCGAAACAAATTTTCATTTCTTGCAATTTACTTAATCCATCCTACAACTAAAGTGGTAAGGAGATAAGTATGATCAAAAAGTATATGTATACGTTGCGTCAATCCCCATATGGTGGGTTGTTGGATTAATGTGTGACTATATTTAAAACTTTAGCCTCACTACACAGAGCAATCGGACACGTATATTGATATATATAGAATTACATTATTATTATTATTTGGACACAAAAGTCGTCCACTATTTGTACTTTAAGGATCCTCTTTCAAAATCTCAGCCGACAGATTTTAAGCAGCCGGATAAAGAAAAATATGCAGTGTAAGTAAAGCATAGAGGAGAAATACGAAGTAACTACTAAGGACTACTTTTAAAGGATGCAAATTTTGCTTGGCTATAGTTAATTCAAGCCTACATCGATTAAAATATCTATCCAACTAAGACTTAATCCTTGCTATGTATAGCGCAGTCATTTTTTAAAAAGAAATTATTTTGAAATTTAAGAAAAATTAATTTTATCTGAATTTTACAATATGATTAACTAATGATTATAGATAAAACAGTCAATTCGTAATAATTTGTCAATTTAACCAATTTTACAGTGGACTAATATATTATTCGGATTAACCCACAAAAATCTATAATATTGAAAACATAACTCTAATATGCACCAATGACTTTACTTTTTGTGGTTAGCCCACGAAATCTTCCAAAAAATTTTATCATCCTGATAAAGAAAAATATGCAGTGTAAGTAGAGCATAGAGGGGAAATACGAAGTAACTACTAAGGACTACTTTTAAAGGATGCAAATTTTGCTTGGCTATAGTTAATTCAGGCCTACATCGATTAAAATATCTATTCAACTAAGATTTAATCCGCGCTATTTATAGCGCAGTTATTTTTTTTTAAGAAATTGTTTTAAATTTTAAGAAAAATTAATTTTATCTGAATTTTACAATATGATTAACTAATGATTATAGATAAAGCTGCCAATTCGTAATAATTTGTCAATTTAACCCGTTTTACAGTGGACTAATATATTATTCGAGCTAGCCCGCAAAAACCTATAATATTGAAAACATAACTCTAATATGCACCGTTTAATGACTCTAGTTTTTGTGGTTAGCTCACGAACTCTAACAAAATTGTTGTGTTTAACTCTTATAAAATTAGTAAAATATTTTTTAACTTTTATTTTGATATATATTCTAATAAAATATAATAAATTATAGTGAAAAATATAGTAGGATTTTGAATATAATTTGTTCTTTGAATATATATGGATTGATTATTATTTTAAAATATATAGTATTAAAAATAATTAAGAAATTAAATAATAAATAATCTCTTTAATGGCAACAAATATTTTCCATATTCTCTTCAATAATTTTAAAAGATAATTATATCATTTTTAATTTTAATAATTTATGTTATTTGTAATGATACTTACAAAATAAAGTTCATTTTCCTAAATGATTTCTTAAATAATAATATAGAGATTCACCTGAGAGTAACCAAAAACAAAACAAGGGGTTGATCAACCACTAATCTGCCTTAAGGTAAATCCTATTCTAGAACAGTATGTTCCTAATAATTCCATGAGAAGATTAATGCACTTGTCTTGTCGAAGGGATAGTGAATCAGGTCTAGGAACCAGAGGGGAGCACATAGCACAAAAAGAAGAAACGCCAACAATGGAGATCTTAGATTCAAACCAGAAGCACGAACAGAGAAGTTCTGAGCCAGTCAATGAACACAATACATCCTACTATCCTGAAGCGAATGGAATCTAATATATAACGAGTGAAGGGAGGCTCTCTAACGTTGACACCTCATCGCTTCAGAACATGTGACATATATCCAATTATTTATTACATATAAAAATTATTTAATTTGAATTTACCTATTTAAAAATCATTAAAATATTAACATATAGTAAATGAAATTCAAATTTAATTGAGAAACATCATAAATATATGAATATTAGATAATACGAGATTTTAAATGCATTTGTGTTTTTTTTGTGTGATTTAATCGTCATTTTCGAACTAACGAAGATAATTCAACTTTAATGTAAGTCGGAAAACAAATTATGAAAACAAAATTGACAATAAATTAAGAAAGTTTCAAACAATTAAAATAAAAATTCAGAATACAAAATCATAAGACAAAAGAATATTCAATAAATAATCGAAAAATAACAAGTTATCAAGAATGAAGGGAAGAAGATAACAAATAAAAAACATAAAACGGAAATAAAGATAAATACAAGAATTTAAAGACGTATAAATGAGAAACAAAATAGTGAAAGATATGTGAAAACAAAAACTCAAAATGGTAAATTGAAAAAGTTAAAAGGTGTGAAGAACAAGTAAATATTCAGAAAAACAGATGGAAGAGATTACTAGGATCATTATAAAAATAGAAAACAAATTATAAAAGAAGACTCAAAAGAATATTGATAGTCGAACTAAAGGTCTAGAAATATATTTTATTAACACAAAATAAAATAAAACCCGCGCGATGCGCGGGTTCTCTCCTAGTCAACATTAAGGATACATAGGAGAGGCATGAGCCTCGTACTTAAACCACAAGAGCATGAGCCTCGTACTTAAACCACAAGAAAAATCTGAACCAAGCATTGCTCAAACAAAGATTGATCAACAGATAAGTCCTAACAATATTTATTATGTTCTTAGTAATGCCATGACGAGATTAATACACTTGTCTTGCAGAAGAGATGCTGAAACATGGTTAGGTGCTACGAAGAAACAATTGATCCATGGAGGAACAACTATATTTACGGACCAGAGACATGGCCAAGGAGATTCTGAAACTTTAAAGGTCAAGCCAATGAACCAGGAACTTGGAAGAAGAGCCAATGTTTCTTTGTTGATCAAAGAAGAAACACCGGACGCACCACTTCTACTCAAACAAATCTGCAAGTACCATCGAGGTAAGTCCCTAAGCAAACATCAACAATCTGGACCTAACTTGTCTTATTTTGATGTAGGAAATAGGGAACACAAAATGGAGAATCAGCTAGAACATAACCTAACCCGAGTAGGTTCTAAGGATTCACAACAGAATATACACCATGAATGGGAACCAACCATACTGATTCGTTCAAGAGACGATGAACCACTTAATGTCCCAAAATATAAATCAGATTCTAACCTCAATACGAAGCCAAACATTCAGTACAAGCAAAACTAGAGCCAATGCGTGATATATTCCTTACTGATCGAGGAAGCACCACCCGATGCACCAACAAGCTTAAAACGGGGCCAAACAAGGCCGAGAGAGCATCCATTTTGAAAAAAAAAATGAAGTCAAGGGGAGGGTATGATGAGGTCATCAGACCAGTAGCTGAACTGGAGCTCCATTAAACGTGCCACACAAGCTGCATAGGATTCGACAAGGATACATGTGTCTTTCATGGAGCATACCGAATCAACCACAAAGACTCAGAGCATGAGATGATATAAGATTCGGAATCCACCTTGTCTTATTTATCTCACGGTGATCAAAATGCTAACAAGCTTATGCGGAAGTGGGCGATGATAGGGATGAACGATGGTGATTTGATTGACTCTCTCAATCGAATGGTGATTGACTCTCTCAATATGTGGACGAAATAGTTTGTTTGAATCTCACAAAAAAGCTAAGCTGCGGATTCTATAGAACTAAGTGAATCACATAATCCTAAAGAACAAAGGAACAACTCAAAGACACTCGCTTTGAAGAAAACAATACATTTTTATTAAATCAAGATTGAAAGGTGAGTTTTTACAATGAGATGAATGAGTCTTATATAGGACTCGTACAAGACTATTCTAGTGGTCTAAAAATCCAAAAACAAGGAACAAATCGACAACACTAAGGGAAAAGAGCCACTTTTATGACCAAATCGGCCTAAATATGGAAACTCGGTGAAGCGCTTGTATCTGGTCAACTTGGGGAGGTAATGGAGTGTCTTATAAACATTATGGATGGTGTAGATCACGTCCACAACGTAGTAGCTTTGGCGAGGAAAGAGCCGTTGGTGATTGATGTCGAGAGGCTCCAAATAAGGCAAGTGGGACTCGAACTTGATCTGCCTGATCAAGTGAGGTGTGGTGCACCTTAGGACGTGTAGAGTAGCTTTTAGATGACCTCCTGGTTCCCAAATGAAGTGATGTGCTTCACACAAATAAAGGGAAAGGAGACTTTCCGTATTTGCACTAGGTGTGACCCGTGAGAGGTATTTGAAAGTCGTGGGTGGATCCGGGTTGATACAGCTCGGGTCTTCAGTTGGTTGGCTCCACAAGTGACTCAAGTATATGGACCAGGTCGTGGACGGGTCATGAATTGATGGGCTTGGGCTGAAAAACACAAAATCTGGTCCATATGCTCTAACGGGTGGGTCGTAGAACATGTCTTGGGTAGCTTCTGTTTTGGGCCGAGTAAGATATGATTTTGCTCGACCAAAACATTCTCCTGGGCTTGTTGGTTGATGAATCTCCGGTCTTTGACCTTGGTTCGTCGGTTTGGTCGGTGTATAAGTCGTTTTAGCCGCTCCTCAACTATCGGGTGGTATGGCTTGAATGTGGCATGATCGAAGTTGGCTTAAGTGCAACTGAGGGATTCAACCATGGTTCTCTACACTTTTGAAAAAGGACAAGTGTGTTATAACAGTCATGGTTTTATAAAAAACAGAGGAACATGATTCAGTTTGGAACATTTCTTTAAGTTCATGCGAAACAACATGTTGCTCAGAGTTTTGTGGTTCAAGCCGAGAATTGGTTTCTGTAATTTTCTCAAATGTTTATGGATTTAATAAGTCCATAATCACAGTATTAGAATCATCAGAAATGAATTTGAGAAACGGACTTACCTGATCAGAATTCTCGGTAAGTTCTATTTCCGTAGATGCCACGGTGTATGAATTCATCATGTGATCCGGTGGCTCTTCTTGGATCGAAGTGAAACTGGTGCCAATTTCATATTTTTCAGGGGCAGGCTAGCACATTT
This sequence comes from Eutrema heterophyllum, assembly GCA_002933915.1. Taxonomy (NCBI): domain Eukaryota; kingdom Viridiplantae; phylum Streptophyta; class Magnoliopsida; order Brassicales; family Brassicaceae; genus Eutrema; species Eutrema heterophyllum. The sequence goes on from PKMM01000785.1 coordinate 171,144, forward strand.
TCATCTCTGCATATTGCTGTTCATATGTAGGTGGAAGCTTGACCTTTGGTTCCTCTTGATATGCGGCTAAACCATCAAATGGTGGTGGCTCGTCTAGACCTTTAGGTTCGCGAACACAAATTTTTGTCTCTGATGCGGTCATATTTGTACCCAAACTTCAGGTTTTAAATTTATAAACCTAAAAGTCTGCAAGTGCACAAATGTGCGTTGTAGGACTTAAGGTATCGATCCATAGGAGGGAATGCTTTTTTTGTGAGACCTTAGATAGAGAATTAGCAAGGAAGTCTATAAAATTACTTGTAAACTTAGGTATGAAAATCGATGGCATAAACTGAAAGGGAAACGCGATTTGTAAACTATAATAAAACGATGTTGGGTCGATGATATATCATGGTTTTTACCCCTTTTAAGCCATGGTATAAGTCCGTTTTATAGAATCTTTCTACTATTTTGTAATGTTTTAGAGTCTTTTACAGGTTTTAGCACGTTTGGAGCATAATTGGAGATATTAGAGCTTTCTGAAGCATTTTAGAGCAAAACAGAAGATCGTGTAGTGATTTGAAGCCCTTGTATCGACCGACACAACCTGGTGTCGATCGATACTGATACCATGAAGGAAGGAAGCGCCTCACTGCCCGAGTATCGATCGATACTACTTAGGTATCGGTCGATACCGGCGTCCATGGAGAAGGAAACGCGACTTTTCTGAAGAGTTGAAGAATTGCAGAATTGCCCAGAAGACTTTATTATTTACAATTTAGCCCAAAACGTGTTTTAGCATTATAATTAGGTTTTTCAGCCACTTTTGTTGGCTAAGCTTTAATTTTACTTTTGTTCTGATTGAGAGAGATTGTTTTAGGGATTTTGGGGAGACAACTCTAAACCCCTTTGTTTCTGATTGATTTCTTTTATGCAATTCTATTCATCTATGATTTCTGTTCCATTAATCATGTCTGAGTAGATCCCTTGTTAGGTTCAAGGTTCTCATAAGGGTTTTCTCTGAATGTTAGGTTAATTGAATGATTAGGATTCACCATCTGAATTAGTTCTTCGCCTTAGGTTGTTCCCAAAGCTAATTCTAGGTTGACGAATCTAGAACTTAGATCTTAGGATAATTGATTAGGCACGAGAGTGCGATTAATTACCTGACAGAACTTAGGGTGAGCAAAATAACTATTCGCAAAGAGATTTGGTTTAGTTGTTTTGTGAACATATCAAACTTGAACTAAAAGCTGGTTTAGACTTTAGGATTCGCAAAGATTCTAGGATTTAGACTTAGATAGTTTTCGCAACGAGAGTTGGTTAGCTACACTTTAGTGATTTGAGTCCAAGAACCGCGCTAAATCTGAATCATGTTAGTTAGTTTATCTACATTCATTGAATTCCTGAGAAATACCCTGAGCCTATCTTCCTTCCATTTGACTTACAACCTTTCAATTACGCATTTGCTTTTAATTACATCTTTTTGGTTTAGCTTAATTCTAATCTATACAATCTATTGCGTGAATTCTGGAGTTCTTGTGTTCGACCCCTACTTATACTACAACACTGCTTTAGTACTTTTTAGGGTATTAATTTGAGCATATCAAATTTGGCGCCGTTGCCGGGGACTCAATTTCGCCATTAGATTTTAGTGAAAAATTTCGACTAAATCGTCGAGTATCGATCGACACCCTAGTGGTATCGATCGACACCCTAATGGTATCGGTCGATACCCGTCGCGTTTTTTTCGGTTACTTACGTTCTTGACTTTTGTGTTTCAGGTGCATGCCTCTTCGTGAAACCAGAAGGAACAAGAACACCCAGCTAGTTAATCTTTCCAATGAGGAACTAGCACTTTTGGAACGCACAAAAAGGAGAGCAAAGAAGCCAGCAGAGATGAACAATCTAGTGGTATTAGTTCGTGATGATGCTGGAGCTTTCAGAGACCAAGATGGTCATTTGTGCAATGAGAGAGGGCAACGACTTGATGGAGAGGGAAACGTCATAATCCCTCCACCAGCTGTCGATGAGATTGCCGCGCGAGCTGCGCGCAACAACGAGGTGAATCATGGGAATGCTGGGGTTAATCGTCCTAGGACGCTTGGAGAGTACAACAGACCCGATCAGTTCTATGCCAATCGGTCTGCGATTCGTATTCCCACTTTTCAGAGGAATGACTTTGAGCTGAAGCCTGAATACTACACACTTGTTGGTCAGCACCCTTTTCATGGTCTTCCTCATGAGCATCCCATGGATCACATTGAGAGGTGCGAGGACTTGGTCACTAGCATCAAGTATAATGGAGTGTCCTACGACTACCTGTTCTCTAAGCTTTTCCCATACTCTCTTGGTGGGGATGCAGCTTACTGGCTGAAGCAATTGCCAACTGGATCATTGACTACTTGGGAGGAGACTAAGAACGCGTTCCTGAACAACTTTTATGATGATGCGAGATCCGAAGAGCTCAGGAACAAGATCTCCCAGTTTTCTCAAGGACCAACTGAAGCGTTTAAGGCTGCTTGGATCAGATTCAGGTCATATCAGAGGGATTGTCCACATCACGGGTTTACTCAGGTTCAGTTGCTGGGTATTTTCTTCAGAGGGATAGATTGGAGGTATCAGATGGCTTTGGATCCTGCGAGTAATGGTAATTTCAACACCATGTATCCAGACGATGCTTATGTGCTGATTGAGAACTTGGCATCTAGCAATAGCACCAAGAATGCAGACTTTGAGCGGAAGAAGCAGGCTGGGAATTTGGATGGATCGCAGATTGCTGAGGTTCAAGCCAAGCTGGATTTAGTGCACAATCTTCTGATGGGTAAGACGAAAGCTGTTCACTTTGCTGATGAGGATGAAGTGAAAGGTGTTAACTACATTGGTGACGCTGGATTTCAAAGTCAAAGATATCAATACCCACCTCACCCACCCAAATCTCCAGAGAGCAAGGTTGAGTCTATGTTTGAACAGATTCTTCAGGGACAACAGAAGATGATAGCAGACTTTAATGGAAAGATGGATGCTCTGTACACAGATCTGAATGGAAAACTCGAGGCTCTCGGTACTAGCCACATGATACTGGAAACTCAGGTAGCTCAGGTTTCAGCAACTGTCAAGGGAAAGATGGTTCATGCACAGAATGAACACGTCAATGCAATCACCTTAAGAAATGATGAAGAGGTCGATCCAGGAGTGAAAATTGGCCTAACTGCAAAGAATCTCATTGATGACGACGATGAGGCTCCCGAAATCGCCCCAGTATCGATCGATACCACCCAGCATCGGTCGATACCCGTCCAAGGATCTGCCAAAGACGTTTCGACACAACAAGTATCGACCGACACCACCCAGTGTCGATCGACACCAGTGCAAATACTCTCACTGGACATCTCAGAACCCCTAGTGTCGATCGACACCACACCTGTATCGATCGACATCACATATGAAGAGACGACAAAGAAGCCTTGTATCGATCGATACCATTCTAGTATCGATCGACACCCCTCGCAGACTGAGCCAGAAACTGTGAAAGCACCCAAGATTGTCGAGGAACGTATCTACAAACCTAAAGTGCCATATCCTCGACCACCTAGACATCTCATGAACCATATCTCTCCAAAGCAGCTGCTTGGCTTTGAGAAGATGGTACGAAGGACTCCCCACTCACTGACTTTTGAAGAAGCTATAGAGTACCGCCCTCTGCTGAGTCACTTCCGAGACTGCAGAGAAACTGAGGAAGAAATCAAGGCACTCTTCATCAAGGCCAGAAGTACACCACCTCCACTGAAGCAGTTGACTAAGAGAGAAGACCCAGAAAAATTTTAAGTTCCATGCTCCATCTCTGGAGTTGAATTCAAAGAGTCTCTCATTGATTCAGGGGCTTGCGCAATGTCCTGTCAAGGGCAATTGCAGAGAAATTGAAAGCTGATATTCGACCGCCCAAGACGTCCATCACATACGCGAACTGTATCACCTCACTTCCGCACGGTACATTCCCTGATTTGATGGTCACAGTAGGAGATTGTCTGATTCCTACTGATTTTCAAGTTGTGGAGATGAGTGCAAGATCTACTACGCAGTTGATTATTGGAAGACCGTTCATGGCTACGGTTGGTGCCATTATGGACACACCCAGCAAGAGAATCTCGTTCTCATACATTGACAAGGAGGTGTACTACGACGCCATTCCTACTGGAGGAACTCCCACACGTATCTCTTGCATCGATGTTTTCACAGGAGAGACGTTGGTAGTTGATAATCGGGAAGAACCTCCTGACGTCCCAACTGTCATGGACATTCTAGATAATCCTTCTGTCATCACCAAGAAAGACGTCAAAACAGCTAAGGCAAAGAAGAAGGTGAAGAGCAAAGGAGTGAAAGGTGCTCCCTCTATGACCTTAATCCCTCAGAAGTGTGATGGGGATTCGATTGAGTACAAGGTGAAGTGCAAAGGAACCTCAAAACCATTCTCCAAGGCTAGAGTCATTCTTACTCCGGAGCTGAAAGAGAAAGGAAAAGAGGTTATAGAGAGCATGTTGAGTAGAACTCTGAGTCTGCAAGTATCTAGTTGTGGAACTTGCATGGGAGTAAGCTCTCAACCTCGTCCTGACTGATCACCTGAGCCAAAGTCAAGCTAATGACTAAAAACAAGCGCTTGGTGGGAGGCAACCCACTGGTAAGTTATGCATAAGTTTTTCTATTATTTTTGTTTTTGATTTTTGGTTTTTGGTTTTGTGTTTCACGTGAAGAAGCAGATTCATAAGAGCAGTATCGATCGACACCATCCCAGTATCGATCGACCCCATCCACGCGACAAAGGAGCAGAAACTTGCTATGAGTATCGATCGATACCAACATGGTATCGGTCGACACCCGCCACTCAGGTAAGCCTCCTCCGATTTTCACCAATCCACTCAACTCTTCTGTTTTCTTTTACCAACTCTAGGCTAGATAACACTGGGGACAGTGTTGTTTAAGTCTGGGGAGGTAGTTGCTGACAACGTGTTTGTTTTTCTTAGATTCAGTTGTTTTTGAGTCATTTGTCGTTTTTATTGAGTCAAAATTTGTTTTATTGAGTCAAAATTTTGTTGGAGATTATGATCGTCTTCTTGAATCTGCTGTCTTGATTTTGCTTTTGAGTGTCCACTGTTACAGAATCAGCTACAGATCGACTAATGAAAAATCCAAATGCTGACCAGTTAACTAGAAGACACACATGTTTCCAGCAGAGTTCTTTTAAAGCCTGAGCCAAATTTTTGCACTTCATCGATGTGGTTAGTATTCATAGAGCTTGATTCCTCATTCACATCTGACAAAGGAACCCATGTGTTTAAAAGTGATAGTATCTCTCTCCCCTGTTATAAGTTAATAAATAAGAGCATAAAAGATGAAATGATTTTCTTCTGAGTAGAGGGCTAGAAAAATTTCCAGCGATCCCATTATTCTACTTGGTGAGGGATGATCACACAGAGGATTGGAAGCGAGGCTAGGATTTTCCTATGATGCCATTATTCGCCTACACCCTTTGATACATTGAGAGGGAAGAACCGGGGATTCGGTGGCAAACACCATCAATACTCGCGTCTCAAACCTTGATTTGTATATGCGAATCTAAAAAAATAAAAAAATAAAAAAGAAGAAAAAAAGAGAGAACAAAATAAGAAATAAGTCTGGGGGAGAGAAAGTGATACAAAAAGTGTGAAATTGGGTGGTTCCTTGTCATGATATTGTATGGGAAAGAATCTAGAAGGTTCTTGGTATTAATCACAGCGATGAAACTGGCGATGATGAGTTTAATTGAATGACGCTGCGAAATAATGTGTGTAGTCTGGGGAAGCTGCGAATGCCTAAGGAGAAGTACATGGTGGTTAGATTTGGATCTTGTTAGGTGACATTTGGGTGTTTGGGAAAAGGGTCATTGCAGTGTTTCAAGAACAGGTGAGTCTCCGTGTTTTAAAACCTCTTTCTCTGGTTTAGTCTTCTATTTGCTTGAGGGCAAGCAAAATGCTAAGTCTGGGGGCGTGATATATCATGGTTTTTACCCCTTTTAAGCTATGATATAAGTCCGTTTTATAGAGTCTTTATACTATTTTGTAGTGTTTTAGAGTATTTTACAGGTTTTAGCACGTTTGGAGCATAATTGGAGATATTGGAGCTTTCTGAAGCATTTTAGAGCAAAACAGAAGATCGTGTAGTGATTTGAAGCCCTTGTATCGACCGACACAACCTGGTGTCGATCGATACTGATACCATGAAGGAAGGAAGCGCCTCACTGCCCGAGTATCGATCGATACTACTTAGGTATCGGTCGATACCGGCGTCCATGGAGAAGGAAACGCGACTTTTCTGAAGAGTTGAAGAATTGCAGAATTGCCCAGAAGACTTTATTATTTACAATTTAGCCCAAAACGTGTTTTAGCATTATAATTAGGTTTTTCAGCCACTTTTGTTGGCTAAGCTTTAATTTTACTTTTGTTCTGATTGAGAGAGATTGTTTTAGGGATTTTGGGGAGACAACTCTAAACCCCTTTGTTTCTGATTGATTTCTTTTATGCAATTCTATTCATCTATGATTTCTGTTCCATTAATCATGTCTGAGTAGATCCCTTGTTAGGTTCAAGGTTCTCATAAGGGTTTTCTCTGAATGTTAGGTTAATTGAATGATTAGGATTCACCATCTGAATTAGTTCTTCGCCTTAGGTTGTTCCCAAAGCTAATTCTAGGTTGACGAATCTAGAACTTAGATCTTAGGATAATTGATTAGGCACGAGAGTGCGATTAATTACCTGACAGAACTTAGGGTGAGCAAAATAACTATTCGCAAAGAGATTTGGTTTAGTTGTTTTGTGAACATATCAAACTTGAACTAAAAGCTGGTTTAGACTTTAGGATTCGCAAAGATTCTAGGATTTAGACTTAGATAGTTTTCGCAACGAGAGTTGGTTAGCTACACTTTAGTGATTTGAGTCCAAGAACCGCGCTAAATCTGAATCATGTTAGTTAGTTTATCTACATTCATTGAATTCCTGAGAAATACCCTGAGCCTATCTTCCTTCCATTTGACTTACAACCTTTCAATTACGCATTTGCTTTTAATTACATCTTTTTGGTTTAGCTTAATTCTAATCTATACAATCTATTGCGTGAATTCTGGAGTTCTTGTGTTCGACCCCTACTTATACTACAACACTGCTTTAGTACTTTTTAGGGTATTAATTTGAGCATATCAGTCGACAGGGATATCTTAGGGTATGTTCGATTCATTCACAGTGCCTAAGCTATTAGTAACAATTGATTCTAGTAACTCCACGATCTGAACAAAATAAATGGCGTAGCCTACTTTCGTACATCCTACGCACCAATAACTTATATACTCAATCGATAGCTTTTGAACATTCACGGCACTCCATAAGTATACTTTTGTATCTTATGACGCGACACGCTCTTATAGATGAACGATTCAGGTGGTTAGATTCAGCACTTTTGGTGGTTCTTATAACACCTAGGAATCAACCTCTAGTCCATGACGCTAGATTCATGCATTAACAACAATCTATAAGAAAGAGTTCTAGAATATGGCTAGGGTTTTAACTTGTGAAATCCCTATCGAACATAGAACTCCCCTTCGATAATCCCTTTAAACCCAACGACTAAACTACTTAGACATAATTGAAAATAATAAATTATTAAATAAAATTTGGAGATGGAAGAAGAAGGCTCTCGAATTTAAGAACTAGGTCCAGAAAGAACTTCTCTACCAATCTCGAAAGTAAAGAACAAAACTTAAGAAAAGTAATGCAAAAACTAAACTAAAAATAGTGTAAAAGCAAGCACCCAAAATTAGGTCTTCTAAGACACATATTTATAGGTCTTGAGCTCTTTGTGGGTCTTTTAGGTTTCTCCTTGACGAGATTTGAACGGGCTTGCAAATGGGCTTACGGGAGTGAACAGGGGCTGGCCGCGGGTCCATGAACTCTTACCACGGTGAATCACTCGGCCGCGGGTGGAGAGCTTATGCCCGCGGTAAACTGCCTCTTGGCCGCAGGTGGAGAGCTTCTGCCCGTGGTGAATGGGACATCTTGATCTTGATGTATCTTTTGATTAAACCGTTGGATCGTCCTCAAATCAGTTGGAATGGAAAGGTAGCTGGTCCTTCTTGAATATCTCCAATATTGAGATGGATCAGACGATGAGAAGAACCTCTTTGGCCGTTGAACTTTGACGGTTTGACTATGAGCCGCAAAATCTGGTTTTTCTCCAATTTTTGCCTAAATAACCTGAAAAGAGTCTTGAAACTACAAATATGCAAAAATCGTGATAAGAACATATAAAAGCAAATGAAACACTTATTAAAGTGTTGTAAAATAGATAGTAAACCCCCAGACTTAGACTTTGTTTGTCCTCAAACAAAACCAAAGCTCGGAAAGATCAAACAAATATCATAGGGAACTAGAAATCTCGGAGACCGTCCTTCCAAACCATAACCATCGAACTACATCAATCGCAATCTAGCCTAGAAAACTCTCACCAGTAGTTTCCGTAATACTAGTCCACGGTATCCGTTATACGAAATCTAAACTTTCAAAATCAAAAATTCCGGTCAACTAGCTCTCTAAATTCATTAAGCACAAATGTGAAATTGATATGATCAAAAGGATCAAACCAAGACAATCGAGGCTAGGTATTAAAGGCATTTAGAGGTGAGGTTAAAAGTGTTTCGGGTTACCATAATTTCACTGGTGGGTGCGAGATATTATGCAAAACAACAAGAGAGGAAGGACCTATTGAGAAACACAGCTTCCAGTCACTTTTTTTGCATAAAAATGATGCACTTCCTCCTTTCTCTAAAAACATGAGTTTTCTGTCATTCCCTCAGATTTAGAATTTTCTGTGGGCTTGGAATGACAGACTTCTTACAAACGAACCATGAAGCCTCATAAGTATTTCGACCAACCTAAGCTCTTTTTAGGCTCTTGTTTTCTTTCCCTTTTGGTTATTTTTGAATTTTTTTTTGAGATAGAGTCTTAGGGGCACAAAAATTTACCTTGAATTTGACTTTTTCCAAGGCAGAACCAAGCTCTCGTCTTTGTTGATTTCACCTCCACCGATCGCGTATATTCTTCGTCTTTAGTGACTGGAAACTGTGCCGCGGGTCAGAGGTGCGCAACCGTGGCCAAAGGGAGCTTCGCCGCGGGTGGGTTGGTCGCGACCGCGGCCGAAGGTATGTTGGCCGCGGGTCGGGGTATCGCACCTACGGCCAGGCTTCTTTTGCGGCCAAGTGTCTCCTCGCGGTTCGTGCTGGACCAAGCAGCTCCGAACCATGTCTCTATCTTTTTGTCTTTTCATTTTTTTTTTTGATTTTTTAAGGTTTTTTTTGATTTTTTTAAGAAGATGAAATTAAGAAAAAGAAAAACGTTAATAGAAAAAGAAAGAAAAATTAAAAATAAAAGCATACCTAAATGGTTTGCCTCCCATGAGCGCTTTTGTTTAAAGTCGTTTATCTCGACGTTGGTAGCGAGATGAGCTCAATCGTAGAAGGACAATATCTTGCGACAAGTATTCTTCGATATCCTTTCGGTCTCCTCGTCATGTGTATCATCACTCCATAGTGAGTCGGGATCGGGGTCCTTCAATTTGAGATGTCCTTCTTTCTTGAACTTAAGCGGGATAGCATTGTAGAACACATCTTTGTCGACGTTAGCAAAGGAAACACGTCGATTTGGTCAATCCATGATGGCTCCGACGGTTGACAAGAAAGGCCATCCTAGGATCACCGGTGTAGAGTCAACTTTCGTCGCCTTGACAATGTAGAAATCGACAGAGGCTATGCAATCTCCAATCCTTATGGGCATGTCATAGGCGATCCCCTTTGGTGTATGATAACACCGGTTTTTGACCATTTTTATGGATTGCTTTAATATCTTAGGTGTTTTAACTCCGTTTTCAATGGTTTTCAAGTGATTTCTATGTTTTAGTATTTTGAAATACATTTCAGGTAACTTGGGATAAAGGAGTGCATTTCGGAACAAAAGTACGTTTTTGGATAAACTCGGACCGTCAGAAGTCTTGCAATCAAAGAAGACCTTCTCACCGTCTGATCATCACCAAATTTAGACAGAACAAAGTAGAGACAACCAGCTTTCAAATGAAATTGGAGAGGATCCGATGGTTGGATCTTTAAATATACCCGAAGCACTGAAGGCAGATGCAGTTGCCCCGAAGAGAAGTCCATCGTGCCTGGAAGAGCCCGAGCCGCGGTCAAGCTTCAGTCTGTCGCGCCTGGAGGAGCTTGACCTGCTGCCAATCACCTGTTCGCCGCCGCCAGAAGCCACGCACCCGCGGCCAAGCCCTGCTGCAACCAAAACATGTCTTTTCTTCACCTGAGGTCAAAACCATCTTTCCACATCAAACCCTAAACGAAGCCAAGTCTATATAAACTTATTTTTAGGTCTTTTACGACAAACACACAACCGTGACAAAAAAACCCATAAAAATATAGCTTATGTCTAGACACAAGTTAGGAGTCGTTAGAAGTTAGACAACATCACCCTGTGGATTCGATCCCTAAATACTACTTCGCGTGATGTACTCTTGCACCCTAGTAAAAAGGTAAACCTAGCACGTCGGTACTCATTCCACACGTGTCAAGTTTTGGCGCCGTTGCCACCAGGGATTGGTGTGTTTGTTTAATCTCGTATTCTAATTTCTGATTTTTGATTTTCAAGCTCTTTGTTGCTCTTTTGTCATTCTCATTTATCTTTGTCTTTTGTTCTAAGGTGCATGAACACTAGGAGAACTCCTAGAGAAACCGTACCGCAACTAGACGATATCGACAGACACGAGAGAGAACTCCAAAGACTCAAAAGAACTTTAAGGATGGCCGAGAACGACTGTCCGGAAGATCAACTAAACCGTGATCAACTTGATCATGAGGATGATCGTGATGTTTCGGATCACGAAGGGGACCAAGAGGCTGTCCATGGTGCTAATGACCAGCCACATCTCGATCCCGAAGAAAACCAAAACCAAAACCGAAATGCTGAAAATCGGAGGCGACAACTTCCCGTCGATCGTGATGCACCAAGGAACGATGCTCAAGCTAATGCACCGATTCCTCCTAATGGCGAAAACGCCAAACGTCTTGTCCTACCCGCTAATCCTCAAAGGAGAGAAGCGCGTAACCGCATCATTGCTGATTTGATACACCATATCAACACTTCCAAAACCGAGCCGCAATTCAACTTCCTTTACCTCATAGGAACGATTTTGAGATTAAACCTCAAATCATTGCTTTGATTAAGAAAAACCAATTTCATGGAGTTACTACCAAGCATCCGTTGGAGCATATCGAGTTGTTCGAAGATATTTGTAGCACGACGAGAACAAACCAAGTTCCCGCCGACAATGTGAAGTGTAAGCTTTTTCCTTTTTCTTTAGCCGATAAAGCTCGCCGTTGGTTGAAATCTTTGCCCGCATGATCTATTACTAATTGGGAAGAGTGCAAAGCTGCCTTCCTAAACCATTTCTACACCAAGTCGAGATCCAACTCATTGAGAAACAAAATTCAAAGTTTTCATCAACAACCGGTGGAATCTTTCCATGAAGCATGGGAACGCTTCAAGGAATACGAGAGAGATTGCCCTCACCACGGTTTTTCCGGTCCGAATTTTCTCAACACTTTCTATCGAGGCTTATTACTAAAATATCAACTTTCTCTCAACATGGCCAACAATGGAGATTTTTCCATGAAGACTATCAACCAAGGAAGAGCTCTCATCGAGAATCTTGCTATGCCTAATAGCAACAATTCTCCCGACTATGATAGATCGACTAGATCGAATACATCGTAACCAAGGAGATAGCCGAGTTAAAGAACATGATGAATCAACATCTCAAGAAGCAAAACCGCCAAGTGCACGCTTGTAAAGCTAATTATGGAGGCGAAGACGATGCTTACTACGAACCCGACAACAATGGTTCGTATTCTCAAGAAGAAGAAGTTAACTATGTGGGAGCAAAAAATTCTTATCAAAGCCGTTTCAACAACGAATTCAACAACAACTTCCGCAATGCCAACTTCAACAATCTCTCATACCGAAATCAGAACGTGGAGAACTCGCAAGACCAGCTCTATCCACAACAATCCAAGCCTTTTCAAAACCGGTTCCAAAACTATGGAGGAAATGGGAACTTCCAACCACGACCACCTTTCAATGCTCAAGCCGCTCCTTACAACAACTCAAACATGCAGCAACAAGGTACTTCTAACACTCAACTTGCTGCCCAAATAGCAAAACTCGAGCAATCAATTCAACTACTCGCTCAAAGCAACGAGAAGACGGCGAAAGATTTTAACCTAAGAGTATAGTGTATGTACAATGACTTGAATGGGAAATTCGAATCTCTTTTGACCCATGTCAAGAAGTTGGATATGCAAGTCTCTCAAACCGCGGACTCATCTAAGAGACCGAACGGAGCTTTACCCGGAAGAGTAGAAGATAACCCGAAGAGGTTTTGCAATGTGATTTCTACCGTACCCAAGAAGGAAGTCAACAATGAACCAAAGCAAGGATAAGCTTCTAAATTCGCCCCACTCTATGGAAGAGCCAATACCGAGTCCAACATGGTTCGAGAACCACCATTTGAGGTACCAAAACAAACACCGTTTCAAAGGCTAAGAAAACCGATAATCCGAGACGTTTTCCTTTCTCTTGCTCGATTTCCGAAATAAATTTTGCAGATTGTCTATGTGATTCGGGAGCCAACGTCAACATCATGTCAAAGACGTTTGCCGAGAAGCTTGGTATAAAAACTCTCACAACTTCTACCGTGAGCGTTATTTTTGGAGATTCATCACAAAAAAAACCCGAAGGAGTGATTCATGACCTTCAACTACTCGTTGAGAACAAGATTGCTCCCGGTGATTTTCAAGTACTCGAGATGGATTAAGACGAAGATAGACCATTGATTTTTGGTCGACAGTTCTTAGTTACCGTTGGCGCCATCCTTGATCACGCCAACTGTCATGTTGTTTTCTGAAATGTGGATCGAAGAAAGTTCTATCCTACTGTCCCGAACGAAACTACAATCCCGAAGGACAAGCACAAGAAGAAAAAGTCGATCCTTCCTAAGAAGAACGAGAAAGACGAGTCAACTAAGCCAAAAACTCTGAAGGTAAGTCAACCTTTTATTTCTAAACCGTTTGGAAAAATCAGGATCACCATTCCACCCGACTTAAGAGACTCCAAGGAAGAGCGAATGGAAGAGATGATCGAGAAAACGAAGCAACCTCTTGCAAACGCAAGGAATCCAAGAAAACGCAGAAAGAAGAAGGGGATACAAGACATATGCGAACCATATTTCAAATTCGATGAAACCCAAGGAACGTTTGTTCCCGGGACATCTTCTGCTCGCGCTTAGATCCCACCAAAAGTGGAGCTAACGACTTTAACCAAAAGCGCTTGATGGGAGGCAACCCATTTGGTACGTTTTCTTTCTTTTATTTTACCGTTCTTTTTCTATTGACGTTTTTCTTTTTAGTATTTCAGGCTTTATATAAAAACACAAAAACCCAAAAACATTCAAAAAATCAGAAAACACAAAAATGAAGAAGGCGTTCGAAACGGGTCAAGTAACGCCAAGGAAACAAGGTAGAAAACACTCACGAGACGAAGGCCACTCAGCCACGGCTGGAGCAGCCCGACCCGCGGTGAGGAGGCCATCAACCGCGACTTCGTTGGCCGGTCGCGCGGTGAACCGACGATCGACCGCGGGTGGAGGAAGCCGACCCGCGGCGAAGAGAGGTTTGGCCGCAGTCGCGTGGGCTCGACCCGCGGCCAACCTCTTTCCGACCAGAACACTTCCCTACCTTTCCCGAACCGTTTCCAACTTTGAACCGTGCAATCCCGACATGTTCCCGACACAAAATTGAACCATCCCAGTTTAATCCATGTGTCCCGCTAAGGTTAGTTCCCGAATTTTTTTTGAAAAAAAAAAAACTTCTTTTTGCATAAAAACAACTTTGTAAAGGCAAAAAGAGTATTTCAAGATCAAAATTTCTATTTCTCTTTCTCTTTCAAGAGATTTTTGAGATTTTGAGCAAGAACAACTTTTTCAATTTCAAAGCTTTTACCAAAATTCTTTGGTCCATTCTCACTCTTTTTCAAAGGAGATTCCAATTCCACATCTATCTCATCTCTTCCAACAAGGTATGAACCTAAAACTCTACTTTTTCATATGAGCTAAACCCTATGGTTTTTCTTAATTTAACTAGATCCATGTCTATGATAGCTAGAAATTGTTAGAGAACTTGAGATTGAACTTCTAGTATGTCTAGATTTCAGTTTTAGCACATAATTATTATGGATTTGAGATTTTTGGAATTTGAAATTTTCGAGCTTAACTAAAAACGAAATTGGAGATTAATTTTGATTAATTTAGACAAGTCTTGTTATATTGATAATTAGTAAACGCTAATCTACTGAAATTGCATGAAGATGAGCTTAAAATCTATACATAGAATTTTTTATGCAAGTGCGTCAGAAAACCCGTAATTTATTATTATCACCCCGATTTGTTTAATTTGTGCTCAATATTTCTCGTTTGTTTATTGAATGTGTCTCTTGATACTCAATTTAGTATCCTCGCGCATTGAAACCTTTCAATTACAACCATATTCATACTTTTGCCGAGTTGTGTCTCTATTTTGTAGAAACTATGGACCACCCGAGATCTCGCATAACTCGCTCGAAGAAGAGTGGATACGTAGGAGAATCTTCCTGGAGATCATTATCTAGGCAACCTGAGGAGAGCCAAGGTGGCTCGGACACAACAAGCATGGAAGACGACACAAATCTTGGCGAGATCTTTGCAAGTCGAAGAAGATTGACTAGAACTTGTGTGCCTATCAGTCCACGTGACCCGACACCTTCTCCTCCACGTGAACCAACGCCACCTCCGGAACGAAGACCAAAGGTACGATATGTCGGACAGCCTATGGACCCGAATATCGATTACCTCGAGAAGCTCAAGAGGATGGTTATCAAATCAACACCTAGCATAGATTACTCGACTCTCGACATGCTCGGGATTAGAAAAGACGTGGTTTGGTACCTCGAGAAGCTTAATCTTAGACATTTCATGGAGCTTAACCTTCCCACCTACGTCACTATGTGCTACAAGAGACGCTCTAATCCGAGAGCAAATGATGGTACACTTAATTTTACCGTACATGGATATTCTTATGCTATAACTATCCCGAAACTTTGTGAAACTTTGAAGCTTCGATACCTCGATGAGAATCCCCCCTAGGGGGATCCCGATAAAGATCTATGAAGCATAATGGGACAAGGCGTCTACGACAACCGAAGATTTAAAGCTTCCTTACTCACGCATCCCGCTGTCCGCTTCGTACACAAGCTCTTAGCGCACACCATATTCTCGAGAGCAAACATGGGAAGTGTCCGCAAAGGCGAGCGTCACTCTTCAATTACCATTCACCGAGGACCCGCGCTATGCTTGTATCATCGCGAAGAATTTGGTAGAGGTGAAACACGAACCGATCGCCACAAAGCCGGAGGACACTACTACCGCTTTTGGAGGCATCATCACGACAATTCTACAAGCTGTTTACTTTGATTTTTCGGCCGAGACTCCTCTTCCAGGAACTTGGTTCGATCTCATGCAACATTCACGAGACCGCACTATCTCTCGCGGTTCACTCAACCCCGACAGATTTGGATTCAAATATTTCACAATCGTCGGTGAGTCCTACTTTGTATTCTTACCTTGTAACTATGTCCCTAGACTTCGAGAAGGAGCAACATCTAGATAGATACCGGAGACAATGGACTATGTACCTACCGCCTGTTGATTGTAGAAATCACACAAGGATAAAAAGAGTTGAAAGATCGATCGGGATCTTGTTTTTATTAAATCAAACTCGTCGGAGTTTACAAAAGTATTCTAAAATCGGTAATGCGGTCGAGATCGGATTTCGAGCTCTCACTTTCTCTCTCTAAAAATGTATTGCCAATTCCCCCCTTCAAAATGTAGTCGGCACTTCCTTATTTATAAGCCTCCTCGGCGTCTTCGACATGTTCCCCGAATCCGGGAAAAGTTCCGCGAATCCCGGATTAAAAAACTAATTAATCTTCCTTTTCTGTATTTTCCGTAAAGTTCTGCGAATCCCGGAAGTGGGTTCTGATTACGACGGGTCGATACCTACGAGCTCAACATGTCGCAGGTCGGTAATCGCATGATGTCTTTTTCTTTACCGATCTCGAACCGTCGTCGATCGGGATCAACCAGGCCGATCTCGATTCGAGATGAGGATTTGAGTTCGGCCTTCACCGAGCTCTATGGTTAGTCGCTTTGGGCACTTTTTACCGATCTTGAACCGTCGTCAATCGGGACGTGATTCACCGATCTAGGTTCAAGTTCGGCATTCATTCGGATTCTTACCGAACTCATCGGTTAACAGTTTCTCGTGGACCTTTCTTTCGAGTTCGGAGGTCGACGACCATTTCGTGGTCTTTCCTTCTGGGTTCGAACCGTCGTCAACCTGGATCAATTGGGTCGGTCTCGGTTCAAACCGGGCTAAACCGGAGAGTGCTAAACTCACCACCAACAATTAGTCCCCCCCCAGTTCGGCGAATGAGTCTTTTGAGTTCGGCAAAGTTACTGAAGAATTTTAAGTCCGGCTGGAATTTCAGCGGTTCCCAAATCGAAGATCTTTTGAGTTCGGCAAATCTTGAAAAGACGCGTCGATCCAGTTACCATAACCATTGCGGAAATCAAGGAATCGCGACTGATATGCTCAAATATAATACCCTAAAGTACTAAAGTAATAGTTGCAGTAAGATAGGGGTCGAACCACAAAGAGTCAAGATATCACTCAATAGATTGCAAGATTTGAATTAAGCTGAGTCAATAGATTAAACAGAATAATTAAGATTATCAAGTGGGTTGTAAATTCAATGGGAAAAACTAGGTTCAGAGTATCTCTCAGGAAATCAGAGAATGCAGACAAAACAATCTATCAGGACTCAGATTAAGCACGGTTTTTTAACTCAAATCACTAAGTTATAATTAACCAACTTTCCTTGCGAGAATTATCTAAGTCTATATCCTAGAATTCCAAATTTCTTTGCTAATCCTAAAGATCTAAACCAGCTTTAGAGTTCAGGTTTGATATGTTCACAAAACAACTAAACCAAATTTCTTTGCAGATAGTTATTTTGCTCACCCTAGGTTCTGTCAGGTTTCCAATCACACTTTCGTGTCTAATTGATTAACCTAAGATCTAAGTTCTAGGTGATCAAGCTAGAATTAGCAAATAGAACAACCTATGGTGAAGAACTTAATTGATTATGAATCCTAATAAATCGTTCTATCTAACATTCAAAAAAATCCTTTTATGAGAACCCTAAACCTAAAAGAGAACTACTCAGACATGGAGATTAAAGAAAGCAACATGACTGAATAATACTTCAATAGATAAAATAAGAATACAGTAAAACAAAGGTTCGAAATCTTCTTTCTGACGAACAAAGTTCAGACTTGTCTCCTTCAATTGCTCTCAACAAAAACCAGAATAGAATAAAGCGTAGCCAACAAAAGTGGCTGAAAATTCTAATTAATAACCTAAAACACGTTTTGGGGCTTATTGTAATTATTAAAGTCTTCTGGACCAAGGAGCAGTTTCTTCAAATTTCAGAAAAGTCGCGACTTGTGTTTCTCTACATTCGGTATCGATCGATACCATAAGTGGTATCGGTCGATACTCGGGCTTCAAATCGACTTATGAGCTACATGATCTCTCTTTGCTCCAAAAAGCTCCAGAATATATCAATATCTCCAATTATGCTCCAAACGTACCTAAAACCTGAAAAGACTCTAAAAGACTCAAAAAACACTAGAAAGACTCAATAAAAAGGACTTATATCATGGTCAAAAAGGGGTAAAACCCATGATATATCAACTCCCCCAGACTTAAGTTTTGCTTGCCCTCAAGCAAACAGAAAACCAAACCAGAGAAAGTGGCTTGAAAACAACGAAGACTCACCTGTTCTTGAAACATCGCAATGACCCTTTTTCCTAATGTCTTCTCATCACTTTCCCAGTTCCAGATCTAACCACCATGTACTTCTCCGTAGGCATTCTCAGCTTTCCCAGACTCCACACATAATCTCACAGCTTCATCCTTCTAAACCATCATCGCCAGTTTCATCGCTGTAATCAATGCCAAGAGCCTTCTAGATTCGTTCCCATACAATATCATGACAAAAGAACCACCCAATTTTCACACTTTTTGGTATTGTCTTCTCTCCCCCATACTTATTTCACTTTATTTTCTCTTTTTTTTTTTTTAGATTCGCATATACACATTAAGATATGAAACGCGAGTATTGATGGTGTTTACCACCGAATCCCCGGTTCTTCCCTCTCTATGTATCAAAGGTGTAGGCGAATAATGGTATCACGGGAAATTTTCCTAACCTCGCTTCCAACCTTTGTGTGATCATTCCTTCACAAGTAGAATAATGGGATCGCTGGAAATTTTCCTAGCCCTCTACTCAGAAGAAAATCATTTCATCTTTTATGCTCTTATTTATTAACTTATAACAGGGGAGAGAGATACCATTACTTTAAACAAATGAGTTCCTTTGTCAGATATGAATGAGGAATCAAGCTCTATGGACACTAAACACATCGATGAAGTGCAAAAATTTGGCTCAGGTTTCGATGAACTCCACTGGAAACATGGGTGTTTTCTAGTCAACTGGTCAGCCTTTGGATTTTTCATTAGTCCGATCTAAAACTGGTTCTGTAACAATGGACACTCAGAAGCAAAGTCAAAACAGTAGATTCAAGAACAAGATCATAATCTCCAACAAAATTTTGACTCAATAAAACAAATTTGACTCAAAAACGAATGACTCTAAGAAAAACAAATACAATGTCAGCAACTACCTCCCCCAGACTTAAACAACACTATCCCCAGTGTTATCTAGCCTAGAGTTGGCAAAGGAAATCAGAAGAATTAAGTGGACTGGTGAAAATCGAAGAAGTTACCCAAGATGGTGATGAGTGTCGATCGATACAGCACTGGTATCGATCGATACCAGTCGTTGGTCGACAGAAAATCCTCTTGTCAACGACAAAGATCCAATTGTGCCCAAAAAATTGTGTCAAACGATCCAAATGTGTTATGGTTAGCACTGTTAGATCACTCAAACACAAGTCATAAGCAACAAAAGATCATAAAAGCATAAGTTCCACAAAGTTCAAAATGATAAAGTGCTGACAAAATGACTCAAAATATCAAAAGAAAAAGAAAAAGAAAAGAAAAACAAACGTGAAACCAGATAGAAGAAGTACTAATCCTCCGCAAAATCCATGTCGTTTCCAGCCGTGTACGATGGTCCAGCCTGAGGTGGTGAGCGTGGTGAACGAGGATGAGACGGTGCAATGCAGCCGCAATGAGACTAAGTGGCTATGGCACTCCAAATGCTCTGAAAATTCTCGACAACGTATCCCTGAAACGCATCCATCTCCATCGCAGGTGGCGTAGGAAGAGTAGGTGCATGAGCAGGTGCGCGTCTCGCGCGTCGTGATCGACCTCCAGCAAGGTCAGGGACATGCTCGTCCTTAGTAGCAGCAGGATGAGGGCCTCCAGATGAGGCGCCTCGACGCAGACGAGAGGTTGTGGCAACCGACAAGTCCCTCGGATCAGGAGTGAAACACAGCCGAAGAGGATCATCACCAATATCGGTCAGAGCTGTGTTGGGGAGCTGAATCAGAAAGTCCCCAATAGAGTTGCTGAAACACCAGCGTCGGGTTGGCTTCAGCCACCTCAGGTTCTGCAAGTGTTGCTCATCCATGAGATCGCGTGCAGTGATAATCGAGCAGGACGCAGTACTGATCCCGAAATGCTGAAAGATGGGAGTGAGAAGACTACCCACTGTCTCTGTCTTCCGACCTGTGCCTCCATGACCTGAGAATGGTTTGGTTTTCAGCAAGGCCAAGTGATGAGCGAACACAACGCCTAAGTTTACCTCAAGGTTCAGCTCAGGCCACTCGTAGGCGTCGTCCGCAATGAAGTCCCCAATACCCATGGATAGTATAAGAAGCTCATACAACCGCATCTTGTTCGGCTCCATCTTGCACAGGATGGTGTTGCTCAGAATCCTGACCAGGCAACGAAGAACAGGGTGTCGCACATCCATCTGTGTAGAGGTCTTGGAGTGATAAACTCCATTCCCGATCTGCTCCCAGAAAGCCTGAACATCAATGAAGTGTGATGGAAGTTCGACCTTCCTGAAGTCCCTCCTGAACCCATAGATGGCGCAGAGGTCTGGCAGTGACAACCTGTAACGCACACCCCGAATCAGAAAGGTTAAAGTGCCCTCCTGTGCGTCCTTGTGGACCTCATCACTGTAGTAAACGCGAACCGTCGCGAGAAACTGGCGCACTAGGTCAGGGAAAAGATCGAACTGCCTAGTAGGCATGTTCCCCAAACCAATCTTCTGAATCAAACGGTCAAGCTCCTGATCAATGCCCAATCGCCGCATAGTGGGAATGTCAACGAACCTGGTGGTCTTCACGTCTACCTGCTAGGAGTTTTAAAACAACGAGTCATAATCGTCCCAAACCTCAGAGATAGGCATGTAGACGTAGTCGTCACTCTCAGAGATCTCCTTATCAGTTCCATCAAAGTGTCTCGTCAAAGGGATCCTGGCTTTCTCATTCCTCTTAGGCCAAGGAGGTCTACATGCTGCGCCATGAGCGACTAGGGAGGCAGGACGATGTAGAGGTGGTGCAGGGATGTCGCGCAGGAAAGTGTGGGGAAGATTAATATCCTCCTGCGTTCCATTAATCCTCACCAGGTAACGGTCGTTGGTGAGGCAGGCCTTCACTACCCCTCTGTGCCAAGTCAGACCATCGAAGATCTTGACATGGGCGCCTAAACCGTACTCTTTCGGACGATCGCCAGGTGGGTAAGAGCTCGAGGCGTCATCTGTACGTGGCTTCTTGCGAGGGGCCATCTGCAATAATGACAAAGAACACAGAATAAATCCCAAAATTCCATCAAACACAGCAAACTCGACCATACAATGCACATGGTATCGACCGAAACCAGGTGGTATCGGTCGACACCACAATCCCAAATTCCNCTGTAGCGCACACCCCGAATCAGAAAGGTTAAAGTGCCCTCCTGTGCGTCCTTGTGGACCTCATCACTGTAGTAAACGCGAACCATCGCGAGAAACTGGCGCACTAGGTCAGGGAAAAGATCGAACTGCCTAGTAGGCATGTTCCCCAAACCAATCTTCTGAATCAAACGATCAAGCTCCTGATCAATGCCCAATCGCCGCATAGTGGGAATGTCAACGAACCTGGTGGTCTTCACGTCTACCTGCTAGGAGTTTTAAAACAACGAGTCATAATCGTCCCAAACCTCAGAGATAGGCATGTAGACGTAGTCGTCACTCTCAGAGATCTCCTTATCAGTTCCATCAAAGTGTCTCGTCAAAGGGATCCTGGCTTTCTCATTCCTCTTAGGCCAAGGAGGTCTACATGCTGCGCCAGGAGCGACTAGGGAGGCAGGACGAGGTAGAGGTGGTGCAGGGATGTCGCGCAGGAAAGTGTGGGGAAGATTAATATCCTCCTGCGTTCCATTAATCCTCACCAGGTAACGGTCGTTGGTGAGGCAGGCCTTCACTACCCCTCTGTGCCAAATCAGACCATCGAAGATCTTGACATGGGCGCCTAAACCGTACTCTTTCGGACGATCGCCAGGTGGGTAAGAGCTCGAGGCGTCATCTGTACGTGGCTTCTTGCGAGGGGCCATCTGCAATAATGACAAAGAACACAGAATAAATCCCAAAATTCCATCAAACACAGCAAACTCGACCATACAATGCACATGGTATCGACCGACACCAGGTGGTATCGGTCGACACCACAATCCCAAATTCCAAAAGTCTAAATCGAGGGCGTAGAAGTGTAAGGCAGGGTTCAAAAATCCTCAAGAACAACTTAGGCAAGCAATATTCATCCATTAAAGCAAGTTCTAAGACCCAAAACTCAAATACCCAAACCTTGTCTCACGGATTGAAAAAGGGGAAAATCGTGTGTCATACCTTGCAGATCGGTGGAATGGATGCAATAATGAGATAGAGCATGAAAATCTACCAAGAATAGGTTCTTGAATCACCCAAATCGGTGAAGAAACGAAGAAGTTGTGAAAAACAAAACCTAGAGATTCGCGTGGGTATCGCTCGATGTGGCTGGAGAAGAAAAAGAAAAACCCGCGAGGGTTTTAAAGGGTACTTACCTGGGCGGCGGGTATCGATCGATACTCGTAGCAAGTTTCTGCTCCTTTGTCGCGTGGATGGTGTCGATCGATACCGGTAGGGTGTCGATCGATACTGCTCGTCTGAATCTGCTTCACGTGAAACACAAGACACAAAACCAAAAAAAAAAATAGAAAAACAAAGTATGTACAGACTCACCAGTGGGTTGCCTCCCACCAAGCGCTTGTTTAACGTCACTAGCTTGACGTTACCGACGTTCAGGCAGTGGGTGCATAAGCCAGAGGCACAATGTGTCCGTCTGGAATCTCGGTGTTCGCCCAATAGTGTTTCACCCTTTGTCCATTGACGGTGAACTCCTTGCCTTCAACACTTATCAGCACAACTGCACCATGTGGTCGGACTTCCTTGATGGTGAAGGGACCTGACCAACGAGAACGCAATTTTCCAGGAAACAATTGCAAACGAGAGTTATACAGAAGTACCTGGTCATTGAGTTCAAAGTGGCGAGAGAGGATCTTCTTGTCGTGATACGCCTTAGTCCTGTCCTTGTATAGCTTCGAATTTTCATAGACAAGGTGCCTAATCTCATCCAGCTCGTTCAGTTGAACCAATCGCCTCTCTGCAGCAGACTTGATGTCAAAGTTCATCAGCTTTGTAGCCCATGCTGCCTTGTGCTCGATCTCCACCGGAAGGTGACATGCTTTCCCATACAACAAGTGAAATGGTGTAGTCCCAAGCGGTGTTTTGAAAGCAGTCCTATAGGCCCACAATGCATCATCCAGCTTTTCAGACCAATCCTTCCGAGTTGTCCCCACTGTCTTCTCCAGAATCTCCTTGATCTGCCTGTTGGATACCTCAACCTGCCCACTCGTCTGAGGATGATAAGGAGTAGCTACACGATGATGCACACCATGCTTCTTCAACAGCTTTTCGAAGACCTTGTTAATAAAGTGAGTGCCACCATCACTTATAACAATTCGAGGTACTCCAAATTGAGGAAATATAATGCTTTTGAACAACTTAAGCACCACTGAAGAGTCGTTGGTTGGACTGGCAATCGCTTCCACCCATTTGGACACATTGTCCACAGCAACCAGAATGTACATGTTCCCACGTGATAAAGGAAAAGGACCCATAAAATCAATGCCCCAGCAATCAAAAACTTCCACCTCAAGAATGAAGTTCTGTGGCATCTCATGTCGCTTACTGATCTTCCCTCTCCTCTGACAGACATCACACTGCGAGATGAAGGCATTAGCATCCTTAAACATCGTAGGCCACCAAAAGCCTGCTTGAAGAACCTTGGACACTGTCTTGAAAGTAGCAAAGTGTCCAGCATACTCAGACCCATGACAATGGTACAACACCTCTGCTACCTCAGACTCTGCAATACATCTCATGTACATCCCATCAGAACAGTGCTTGTACAAGTAAGGTTCATCCCAGAAGAATCTCCTTACGTCATGCATGAACTTCTTCCTGTCATACTTCTTTAGGTGCTTGGGCTTGTCAGCTGCAGCAAGATAATTGGCGATAACAGCATACCAAGGTCGAGCAGGAGTAGCCACATCAGCTAGAAATTCCTTAACATCAAAGTGATCCATAGGCAAAAATGGTTTGGCTGTCGACGGGTATCGACTGATACTAGGTGAGTATCGATCGATGCTAAGACCTGCAGCTCGTGAAAATTTCAGATTTGCGGCAAAAACTCTGTGAAACCCAGTCTCGATGAAGTAAATGTTCTCCTCAGGTAGGAAATCATCAATAAGCACGTCTTCATCGTTCCTCATCCTCGAGAGATGGTCTGCAACTCCGTTCTCGACGCCCTCTTTGTCTTTAACTTCGATGTCGAAACCTTGGAGCAAAAGGACCCAACGACGTAGGCGAGGCTTGAGATCCTTGTTCTGCAGCAAGTACTTGAGAGCTGCATGATCTGTGTGGACAGTCACCTTACTCCCAATCAAATAGGACCAAAATTTCTCAAAGGAGAAAACAACTGCAAGTAACTCCGTCTCTGTGGTGCTGTAGTTCCTCTTAGCATCATCCAACGTGCTGCTGGCATAATAGATAACATGAAGTTTCTTGTCCTTCCTCTGACCCAGAACTGAACCAACTGCAAAATCGCTCGCGTCGCACATAACCTCAAAAGGTAGATGCCAATCCGGAGGTTGGACAATAGGAGCACTCACCAAGGCTTTCTTAATCTTCTCAAAAGCTGCAAGGCAATCAGGGGTGAAATCAAATGTGACTTCTTTGCATAACAGGGCGGTGAGTGGGCGGGCAAGCATGGAGAAGTCCTTGATGAAACGTCGATAAAACCCATCATGACCAAGGAAGCTTCGAATGTCCTTCACAGATTTCGGTGGTTGTAGGCTTGTCATGACTTGAATCTTGGCTTTGTCAACCTCGATCCCAGCCTTAGAAACCTTGTGCCCAAGAACGATGCCCTCGTGAACCATAAAGTGACACTTTTCCCAATTAAGGACCAAGTGTTTCTCCTCGCATCTCTGTAGCACCTTGCACAAGTTATCCAGATAGTTCTTGAATGACGATCCATAAACCGAAAAATCATCCATGAACACCTCCATAAACTCCTCAATCATGTCTGTGAAGATAGACATCATACACCTCTCAAATGTCGCTGGAGCGTTACATAATCCAAATGGCATTCTGCTGTAGGCGAATGTGCCATAAGGACATGTAAATGTCGTCTTCTCCTGATCCTCTGGATGTATAGGAATCTGGAAAAAGCCTGAGTACCCATCGAGGAAACAGTAGTATCGTTGACTCGCTAACCTCCAACATCTGGTCAATGAATGGCAATGAGAAGTGATCTTTCCTTGTGGCCGCATTCAACTTCCTGTAGTCAATACACATCCGATGACCAGTGATCGTCCTTGTAGGAATCAGCTCGTCCCTCTCATTCTTCACCACAGTGATTCCTCCTTTCTTAGGCACAACGTGAACTGGGCTGACCCAAGAACTGTCTGAGATGGCATAAATGATCCCTGTTTCCAACAGCTTCATCACCTCCTTTCTGACCACTTCCTTCAGGTTCGGATTCAGCCTCCTCTGATGCTCAATTGAAGCCTTTGACTCGTCCTCAAGATGAATCATGTGCATGCATAGATCTGCGGAGATGCCTGAAATGTCATCAAGAGAATAGTCGAGAGTTTTGCGATACTTGCGCAGCTTGCTCAGCAGTAAGGTAATCTCTGCGTTGTTCAAAAAAGAGTTAACGATCACAAGGTATGTGGAATTACGGCCAAGAAAAACATATCTCAAGTTCGCTGGAAGTGGCTTAAGTTCGATCTTAGGAGCTTTCTCCTCACTCCAATCACCAAGCACATCAGCTTTCTTAGGAGTTTCGGTCAACTCCTCTATCGCGCACGCCTGGTATCGATCGATACCCTCAGTGGTGTCGGTCGATACCGCTCCAGTTGTGTCGAGTATCTTGGCATATCTAGCAGCAACTTCACTCAAGTATACCTCTGAATCAGCTGAACAGACCAACGCCCTCTCTAATGGATCCTCAGGATGCATCTCCAGAAAATACTCTTCAGCTATGTCACTAAAGGTATCAACAAAGAAAGTCTGCCCATCGATGGTTGGTCTCTTCATCATCTTCTCCATGTTAAAAGTCATGACCAAATCACCGATGTTAAGAGCTATCTTCCCATTCCTGCAATCAATCGAAGCACCAGCTGTTTCTAGGAATGGCCTTCCCAGAATGAGAGGATCTCTGGGCTCTGCATCTTACTCCAGGACAATGAAGTAAGTTGGGATCAAACAATTCCCAATCGTAATTAGAACATCTTCGAGCAATCCTTCGGGAAGTCCTACTGAGCGATCAGCAAGTATCAGAGAAATCCTAGTGGACGTGAAATCTGTCATTCCCATTCGCTTAGCCACCGAGTATGNCCATTCCTGCAATCAATCAAAGCACCAGCTGTTGCTAGGAATGGCCTTCCCAGAATGAGAGGATCTCTGGGCTCTGCATCTTACTCCAGGACAATGAAGTAAGTTGGGATCAAACAATTCCCAATCGTAATTAGAACATCTTCGAGCAATCCTTCGGGAAGTCCTACTGAGCGATCAGCAAGTATCAGAGAAATCCTAGTGGACGTGAAATCTGTCATTCCCATTCGCTTAGCCACCGAGTATGGCATAAGGTTCACACTCGAGCCAAGATCACATAGAGAACGCTCAAATCTTTCGGTGAAGATCGTACAATCCAACACAAAACTCCATGGATCTGGTAGCTTCTCTGGAATCTTGTTAAGCAGGATCGCACTGCACTCATGAGTAATCATCATCACTCCGTCTTCAAGGTTCAAATTGCTCGATACCATCCGCTTGACATATCTCCTGAAGGCTGTTGAAGTCTTGATAGCATCGACAAAAGGAAGCTCAACAATCAACTTGTCGAGCATTGCCTCGCATCTGGAGTCTTCTACTTCCTTCTTGGTCTTCCTAGGAAGTCGAGGGAAAGGTATCTTGGGCATATAGACTCTTCATGTACTCAACTCGGGCTGTTTCCCGACTTCAGGGTCAGTGTCGATCGATACAGGATTGGTATCGATCGATGTTTGAGGACTTGAGATGTTCCGTGAAAGTATCTGCACTGGTGTCGATCGACACTGGCTAGTGTCGGTCGATGCTTGTTGTTTCGAAACGTCTTTGGCAAATCCTTGGACGGGTATCGACCGATACTGGCTGGTGTCGGTCGATACTGGGGCGATTTCGGGAGCCTCATCGTCGTCATCTTCAGCAAGAATGACGAAATTCTCTGGAGTAGAGGTCTTCTTCACTCCTGTACTGACCTCTTTTCTACTTCTCAAGGTGATAGCATGAACATGTTCCCTTGGATTCACTGTTTTCCCTGGAAGAAAACCTTCCTGTCTCTTCACAGCATATGCGGTCTGAGCGACTTGAGTTTCCAGCCTCTTCTGATGAATGCTAAGAACTTCAATCTTTCCATTTAGCACTGTGTACATAGCATCCATCTTCCCATTGAAGTCCACTGCCATCTTCTGCTGTCCATCGAGAATCCTTTCGAGCATAGACTCGACCTTGCTCTCCTGAGTCTTGGGCGGTGGAGATTGATAGGATGAACTCCCATAGGCACACATGTAATCACTGCTCTGCATTAGTTTCTGGGCAAAAGAATTTGCTCCAAAACCTGAGGGCTTGAAATCAGACTTGAATCCTCCTCGCTGAGCATTGTTGGTGAAGCCTCGGTTGTTGTTGTACTGATATCACTGATTTTGAAAACCAGCACCTCCAATGTAATTAACATCCTCTGCTTCCTCCTCATCAACATTCTCAACCTCATCAGCAAAGTGAACAGCTTTCTGCTGCTTGCCCATCAACAAATTATGCACCGAATCCAGCTTCGCATGCACCTCAGCAATCTGCGATCCATCAATGCTCCCGTTCAGCCTCTTCCGCTCAAAATCTGCATTCTTGGTGCTATTGCTAGATGCCAAGTTCTCAATCAGCACATAAGCATCTTCGGGATATCTCGTGTTGAAATTCCCATTGCTCGCAGCATCCATAGCCATCTGATACCTCCAATCGATTCCTCTGAAGAAAACACCAAGCAACTGAACCTGAGTAAACCCGTGATGCGGGCAATCTCTCTGATAAGATCTGAACCTCGCCCAAGCGGCTTTAAAAGCCTCTGTCGCTCCCTGAGAAAATTGAGAGATCTTGTTCCTCAGCTCCTCGGATCTCGCATCATCATAGAAGTTGTTAAGAAACGCGTTCTTCGTCTCTACCCAAGTAGTTAGCGATCATGGAGGCAATTGCTTATGCCAGTAAGCTGCATCCCCACCAAGAGAGTATGGGAAAAGCTTACAGAAAAGAAACTCATTGGGCACTCCATTGTACTTGATGCTAGTGACCAAATCCTCGAACCTCTCGATGTGATCCATGGGATGCTCATGAGAAAGACCATGAAAAGGGTGCTGACCCACAAGTATGTAGTATGCAGGCTTCAGCTCAAAGTCATTCCTCTAAAAAGTGGGAATACGAATCGCAGACCGATTGGCATAGAACTGATCGGGTCTGTTGTACTCTCCAAGCGTCCTAGCACGATTAACCCCAGCTTGCGCGGCGATCTCATCGACAACTACTGGAGGGATTATGATGTTTCCCTCTCCATTAAGTCGCTGTCCAGCCTCATTACGTAAATTACCATCCTGGTCCCTCAAAGCTCCAGCCTCGTCATGATTCAGCACAACTTGATTGTTCATCTCTGTTTGTTTTTTCTGCATACCGCTTGTTGGACAGATTAGTCAATTGTGTGCTCTTGTTTTTCCTGGTTTCGCAATTAGGCATACACCTGAAACACAAAAGTCAAGAGACGTAAGTAACAAAATCGAAAAAAAGTAAACTAAAACGGCGAGTATCGACCGATACTGTCGAGTATCGATCGATACCGTCGGACTTAGTCGAAATTCTCAGCTAAAATCTAATGGTGAAATTATAGTCCCCGGCAACGGCGCCAAAATTTGATATGCTCAAATATAATACCCTAAAGTACTAAAGCAGTAGTTGCAGTAAGTTAGGGGTCGAACCACAAAAACTCAAGATATCACTCAATAGATTGCAAGATTTGAATTAAGCTGAGTCAATAGATTAAACAGAAAACAACTAAGATTATCAAGTGGGTTGTAAATTCAATGGGAAAAACTAGGTTCAGGGTATCTCTCAGGAAATCAGAGAATGCAGACAAAACAATCTATCAGGATTCAGATTAAGCACGGTTTTTGAACTCAAATCACTAAGTTATAGTTAACCAACTTTCGTTGCGAGGATTATCTAAGTCTAAATCATAGAATTCCAAATTTCTTTGCTAATCCTAAAGATCTAAACCAGCTTTAGAGTTCAGGTTTGATATGTTCACAAAACAACTAAACCAAATTTCTTTGCAGATAGTTATTTTGCTTACCCTAGGTTCTGTCAGGTTTCCAATCACACTTTCGTGTCTAATTGATTAACCTAAGATCTAAGTTCTAGGTGATCAAGCTAGAATTAGCAAATAGAACAACCTATGGTGAAGAACTTAATTGATTATGAATCCTAATAAATCGTTCTATCTAACATTCAAAGAAATCCTTTTATGAGAACCCTAAACCTAAAAGAGAACTACTCAGATATGGAGATTAAAGAAATCAACATGACTGAATAATACTTATATAGATAAAATAAGAATAGAGTAAAACAAAGATTCGAAATCTTCTCTCTGACGACCAAAGTTCAGACTTGTCTCCTTCAATTGCTCTCAACAAAAACCATAATAGAATAAAGCGTAGCCAACAAAAGTGGATGAAAATTCTAATTAATAACCTAAAACACGTTTTGGGGCTTATTGTAATTATTAAAGTCTTGTGGACCAAGGAGCAGTTTCTTCAAACTTCAGAAAAGTCGCGACTTGTGTTTCTCTGCAGTCGGTATCGATCGATACCATAAGTGGTATCGGCCGATACTCGGGCTTCAAATCGACTTCTGAGCTACATGATCTCTGCTTTGCTTCAAAAAGCTCAAGAATACATCAATATCTCCAATTATGCTCCAAACGTACCTAAAACCTGAAAAGACTCTAAAAGACTAAAAAAACACTAGAAAGACTCAATAAAAAGGACTTATATCATGGTCAAAAAGGGGTAAATACCATGATATATCAGCGACGATTCGGTTTCTTTTACCGTCGCGGAAATCGAGGAGTCATCATAATTGCTTTTCTCTCTATTAATACCCTCAGGCTTCCCCGAATTCTTACTTCATTCTCGCTTACAAGAGGTACGCTTTCTTTTTCTCTCTCTAGCCCTCTCCCTTCTCTCTAGATTATTTTTTGCTTTAAAATTTTCCGATCTTGCTCCGCCGTGATTTCTCTGATCTGCTTTGAAGATCTTCAAACTTTCCGATCTGTCTTCAAACTGTTCTTGGCCAAATTGGTCCGACTTTATCTTCTTTGATCAAGATGAGTTCGAGTTCTTCTTCAGCTTCTGTTAACAACCGATCTCCTTCTTCGAAAAATCCGAACATCGATCTCAATTTGTTCGTCACTTCGTCGGATCCGGATGATTCATCTGACGACGGTCTAAGTGTGGTTAGACAAGAATTAGTCAGGCGTAACTCGCGCTTTCCTCCAGCCGGTCCGAGTTGTTCCCGAGTTGTCATACAAATTCCGCATCTTATGGACAGAGAGAGTCGCGAGGCGGATGCTCATGTTCGGGTTGAAGATGAGCATATTGCCGAGGATGATCAAGTTCGGCCTGATGGAGAGTTGGCCGCTGATCTCGAACAGCTAGTTCCCTATCAAGCCGAACTTGTTCGCCCACCTCGATAGGTTGTAGAAGGAGTCCGGCCGGCGGATGAGGTTGTTCCATTATCAGTTCGCATAATTGTTACACCGCCCACTATCGGTCCGACTCGATCAACCAGCTACTTTTGCTTCAGCTAATCCATTCAGTAGGAAGAGGAGATGAAGATCGATGATATTCCCAACTTCGATTATGATATGGAGGATGACAAGGACGTTGCCGAGGTCTCTCCCAACCATTAGAACGAGCGGGTCGGCGATGAGGAGCTGACTGCTGAAGAGGAGGCGTTTGTTGAGGAGGAGCAGGTTCCTCCTGGAGGGGAAGACCCTGCTGAAGGGGATGCGAATCCCGGAACCAAGCTAGAGGCCGAAAGGCAGAAGAAAAAGAAGAGGAAGAGTTCGACCAGGAAGTCGTCAAGGCGAGCAGCTAAAGGCCCGAACTCCCCCCAGGCAGGCGATAATATTCGGACGGTGCGTACCGAGGTCGATGGAGAAAATCAATCAGACCGGTCTGTCGTCTCGAAAAGACAGCGAACTGCCGGACCATCGGCCCACTCCGTCAAGTTTGATTACGACAAGGACGAGCCCGTCATTAATGATGCGGGAGCGTGCGCCGATCTGTATCGGCAATTGACTTTCGGCACCCAAGAGCTGCCTCCAACCAAAGACCTCTTCCAGTCTGAAGCTTACAAAAAACTAGCTCGTACTACTGCCGACGTAAGTGAACTCCCGACTGCCTTGTTCTTTTTTTTAATTTTGATTTGAGGTTCGGCGTATGACAACCTTCTTTTATCTCCTTTGTAGATGGTGGCTCAGACGAACGAGCTCGTTGGAACTTACGATCGCGAGCTCGGTGTAGCGCGTTGTGAGGCTATCGAGGTTGGAGATGCTGCCAAGGAACTGCGGAAGGAGCTGCTTGCCGAGCAGGCGAGACTGGAAGCCAGCGACTTGGCCGTTGCCAAACTTAAAAAGGAGCTATTCGTCTCGAGAAAGGCGTACGCCGAGCTTAAGGCAGACATGGGCGCAGTCGTCCAAGAGCTGAAGTCGTATCTACGCAATCGAGTTCGGCTTTTGTGAGGTCGTAAAATGATACAATCCTCTTGGGTTCATCATACACCAAAATGGGGCCGTAAATAGATACGGTCTTAGCCGGGGTATAGAGGATGAACTCAGTTCTACGATCAATTTGAGATCGGCGATCATTAGTAGATCGGCTTACTAGTTTGCGATTTGTAGTGAAATCGGCTTATTAATTTTGCGATTGTTGAGAAATTGGCTTAATTTTGCGAGAGGAAACGTTTGGCTTTACCTTGGAGCTTAGCATAAGAGTGCATTGGTAGCTTGTCTTAAGATACTCAAGGTCTTCTCAGATCGAATCGGAGTGTGCGAGATTGACTCGGCTTATTTAGCTCGGATGATCTGAGAGCGGATATAGTGCGGGACTGGTCCCGGCTTAACATGGAAAGTGTGTTATCCATAGCACCATGAGGATGCATGCGAGACAAAGCTCGGCTTATTCATTTATACCGATCGCTTGGCCAGGGCGTCGATGTGGAAAACCGCGATGGTTTAAGTGCGAACTAGTAGTTTGGCTTACATTTATTAATCGTTTCTGACTGTAGTGCGAACTAAGAAGTTCGGCCTTAAGGAGATTATGAACTGTTTGAGTTCGGTGGACCGTTTGAAGATACAAACTTTTCGAGTTCGGTTTTTGCAGATATGATATATTCGAATTTGGTGAACTGTATAAGTTCATCTTTTGAAGATGCGAACTTTTAAGTTCGACTTTTTGAAGATGCAAACTTTAAGTTCAGCTTTTTGAAGATGCGAACTTTTAAGTTCGGCTTTTGTTGAAGATGCGAACTTTAAGTTCGGCTTTTGTTGAAGATGAGAACTTTTAAGTTCGGCTTTTGTTGAACGTGCGAACTTTTCGAGTTCGGCTTATGTTGAAGATGCGAACTTTTCGAGTTCGGCTTTTCAGATACTTTGGAAATAAAATTTTATTAAAGTCATAGCTGTACCCGCGGTGGGTTGCCTACGTACCGTCGTGAGAGAGGGATCAAGCCATTCGTAGTTCATGTTACACCGGAATGGGAGACGAGTTTATTGGATGAGCTCACTTTTTTTTTTTTTTTTTTTTTTTNCACGATCTCGGGATCGGGGTTCCATCCATCTTCAAAAGTTCGTAGACGCCAGGTTTGACGACCCGCATTATCTGATATGGTCCTTCCCAATGAGTGTCGAGCTTGCCAGCGTTTTTCTCTTCGGTCCCTTGGAAAAATTTTCGTAGGACAATGTCACCGTCCTCAAAATGTCGACCTCGTACTTTCTTTCTTTAATAGCGCGCCGCTAAGTTTTGATAGTTCTGTATTCGAAGTAACGCTTGTCCGCGCAGTTCCTCGAGTCCGTCGAGGTTGTCGAGCATCATTTTATCGTTGAGGCCGGGATTTTGTGTTAGCATTGTTCGGCGTATGGTCGGGATGTTGATCTCGGCCGAACATAAAACCTTCGTGCCGTATGCTAAGAAAAATGGAGATTGTCCGGTAGATCGCCGAGGTGTAGTTCGATGAGACCAGAGGACTCCGTCTAGTTCGTCGGACCATCCTCCCTTCTTTGCATCCAATCGCTTCTTGAGTCTGTCGATCACGGTTTTATTAGTCGCTTCTGCCTGGCCGTTGCCTTGTGGGTATCTCGGTGTTGAGAAACTCAGCCGGATTTTCCACTTTGCACAGAAGTCGCCGAACAACGTCGAAATGAATTGTGGCCCATTGTCGGTGATGATCTCATATGGCCCTCCGTGTCGGCATATGATGTATTTCCAAACGAATTTCTGAACATCGAGAGCTTGTATCTCGACGTACGATTCGGCCTCAACCCATTTGGTGAAGTAATCGGTCATGAACTGCTTCTGTGTCGTTGAACGCCGTAGTGGACCGATGATGTTCATTGCCCATCGCATAAAAGGGTAAGGTGCAGTTGACGTTGCTAATAGTTCGGTTGGTAGATTGATCATCGGACCGTGTCGTTGCCATTTGTCGCATTTAGCGACGAACTTCTCACAGTCTTTCAACATGGTCAGCCAATAGTAACTGGCCTTTTTTATTTTTAGAGCCAAGGAGTGCCCTCTGGAATGATTTCCCCCTGATCCTTCATGTACCTTCCTCATGACTTCGTCAGTGTCGTTGCTCGATACGCATATCAGCAGGACTCCCGCAGCGCTCCATCGGAATAATTCCCCATCGAGGACGATGTATGAGGCTGCTCTCATCTTAAGTCGCCGAGCTGCCCACCTTGTCCGTTGGGACCCGTCCGTCGCAGATGTACATTTTGAGTTCGGTGGTCCAATCTTCGGGTTCCTCGTCTTCTTCGGCCTCAGTGTCAAACGAAACGTGAAATCCCTCAGATTCTACTTCGTTTTCATCGTCGGACTGATCCCGTAGATCGGGATTTTGCGTTAAATCTAGTTCGGGAGCAGCATCTAGGTCGGTATGTCGGGATGGTGCTTTTCTAGCCTTTCTCGTTTTGAGTTTTTCAACCGTTGTTCATCGTAATTGCGTCCGCGCGTTGTTACTAGGCATGTCTCTGGTTTCTTGATACTCGGTTTTGGAATGCTTTCGACCGGGATTGTTCGCTTCAAATGAGGGTCCGAGCTGGATGCAAGGGCGGAAAGTGCGTCGGCAGGTGCGTTCTCTCCTCGTGGAATTTTGGTAAGGTCGAATGACTTGAAATCGGCGGCGAGCTCCTTAACGAGTTTGAGGTATGAATCCATTCGCTCGTTCTTCGGGTCGTACTCTCCACTAAATTGGCTTGCGACAAGCTGAGAGTCGCAGTACGCATGTACACGAGTCGCTCCGATGGCCTTAGCCAGTCGTAGTCCGACGATTAGTGCTTCATACTCGGCTTCGTTGTTCGATGCACTGAATTCCAGCTGGAACGATTGT
This sequence comes from Eutrema heterophyllum, assembly GCA_002933915.1. Taxonomy (NCBI): domain Eukaryota; kingdom Viridiplantae; phylum Streptophyta; class Magnoliopsida; order Brassicales; family Brassicaceae; genus Eutrema; species Eutrema heterophyllum. Next base: position 205,715 of record PKMM01000785.1, read on the forward strand.
TCCAAGATTTCTCCAGTTGGCGACTGTAGGCGGATGCCTACTTCCGACCCATGATGGGAGGATGACCCATTGACGTGTAGGATCCATTGCTCGGTGGTTGAGATGTCGGTATTGATAAACTCTTGCGGCAGTTCGATGGGGAAATCGGCGAGTACTTGGGATTTGATAGTCGTCCGATTTTTGTAATCGATATCGTACTCGCTTAGTTCGATTGCCCACTTGGCTAGTCTGCCGGACTGACTCGGACTGTGTAGAATAGTTCGCAGGGGTTGGTCGGTGAGGACAGTGATTGAATGTGATTGGAAGTTCGGACGAAGCTTCCGAGCTGCGGTAACCACGGTGAGGGCGAGTTTTTCAAGCGTGGGGTATCGAGCCTCGGCCTCGCCTAATGACCTACTAATGTAGAAAATAGGCTTATGCTCGCCTCGGTCTTCCCGAACTAGCACCCCGCTGACAGCCGAGGTGGAAATCGCGATATAAAGGTAAAGAGTTTCTCCGTCCTCGGGTTTGGCTAAGATCGGGGGAGTCGACATGTACTTCTTAAGTTGCGTGAATGCGTCTTCGCATTTGTCGTCCCATTCGAGATGTTTGTTGCCACGGAGTAGTGGATAGAAAGGTAGGCATTTGTCTGTTGATCGGGAGATGAATCGGTTAACTGCGGCGATACGGCCAGTCAACCGCTAAACTTCTCATTTAGTTGTTGGGGATGGCAGGTCGATGATTGCTGAGATCTGCTTGGGGTTAGCCCTGATTCCCCTCTGAGTCACGATATAGCCGAGGAACTCACCGGAGGTTACCCCGAACGTACACTTGTTCGGGTTAAGTTTCATACCGTACTCGTTGAGTATATCGAACCACGTCTTGAGATGGCCAATATGATCTTTAGCGACAAGGGATTTGACGAGCATGTCATCGATGTATACCTCCATAGTTTTACCGAGCTGACTTGCGAACATACGATTGACGAGTCGTTGGTATGTTGCTCCGGCATTCTTTAGTCCGAACGGCACGACTTTATAGCAATAGATGCCTCGAACTGTGATGACCGATGTCTTCTCTCGGTGGTCGGGATGCATAAATATCTGGTTGTATCCTGAGAAAGCATCCATAAAGGATAGAAGTTCGTTGCCGACCGTGGATTCCACCAATCTATCGATATGCGGAACCGGGAAGTTGTCTTTTGGGCAAGCTTTGTTGAGATCGGTGAAATCAACACAAATTCTCCACTTTCCGTTCTTCTTTTTTAAGATGACCGGATTAGCTAACCAGTCCGAATATCTGACCGTGGTGATTAAGCATGATGTGAGTAAACGTTTGACTTCGTCGTTGACGGCCTGCGCCTTTTTCGGGCCGAGCTTACGTCTTTTCTGCTTGATAGGTTTGAAGGTAGTGTCTATGCCGAGCTCGTGACATGCGATTTTTGGGTTAATCCCGGTCATATCCGCAATTGTCCAGGCGAATGTCGAGACGTTCCTTTTGAGGAAACGGATCAGATCACTTTTGAATTCTTCATCCAGTTCGGCTCCAATTTCGACACATCTTTCGGGATTGAGCTCATCAATGTTGACATGGATAATTGTCTCGCGCCTGGGCAAGTCAGGATCCATCTTTCGATCTAATGGATCTGCCGAAGTTCTGTTCGTGTCGATGACGCATGTTCGGGCTGCCGTCCTAAGTTTGCATTCGTTGATATAACATGTTCAGGACATTATCTGATCGCCCTTGAGGGTGAAGACTCCGGATGGTGTTAAGAATTTCAAGCATTGATGGTAGGTTGAGACAACGGCCTTCATCGTGTGGATCCAAGGTGTCCCGAGGATGACATTGTAGATCGCCGGCCTGTCGAGGACCAAAAATTTGACCACTCTTACAAGTCCGCTGACGTAGATCGGTATTTTGACAGTTCCCGCGGTCATGGTCTGTTCGCCTGTGAACCCAGTGAGAGGTTCAATGTTTTCTTTAATGTCGGAGTCTGGGAAATCCATGTCTCTCAATGTCTGTCTGAATATCACATTTACCGAGCTGCCGGTGTCGATGAGGATTCTCCCGACAGCAACGTCTCCGGTAAGCAAGTTGACGACTAAAGGGTCGTTATGGGGCATGTGGAGTCCTTCCGTATCGGCCTCGAAGAAGGTTACCGATATCCCGCCTGCTAACACTCGGTTCTGCCGTCGTACGGCAATTACTTCTCTGCTGTGCTCTTTGATCGCCCAAACTGAATAATTGCAGGATCCGACTTGTACCAGGTCGCCTTGTAGAGGGCTTCGATCGCGGCTTCGTCATCGATGGTGCAGTGGGACACCATTGCTTTGAATCGGTTCATGAAATCTCGCAATGGTTCATCGCTTTTCTGCTCGAGGGCCCATAGGTCGGCGTTCCGAGTTTTTTCCTTGATGAACATGGTGANGTGGATAGAAAGGTAGGCATTTGTCTGTTGATCGGGAGATGAATCGGTTAACTGCGGCGATACGGCCAGTCAACCGCTAAACTTCTCATTTAGTTGTTGGGGATGGCAAGTGGCGGCATCTTTTTCCTCCTTGGTGTCAAATTGAAAACGATTCATCATGATGCCGAATGAGGTCATAAAGTGACGAGGGTCGGTATGTCCATCGTACGGCGTGATTTGTATCTTTTCCAATCGTCGGACTGGTGTGTTGACGATCCGATGTGTGAACGGTGTTTTTTCTGTTGAATTACGCGGTCAATCTCGGGTGCCGAACTGGTAGCTTGATGGAACTTGGATTTCATGTCTTGAAGTTGGGCTTTGACGTTCACGAACTCTTGATCCAGAAATGCCTGATCGGTGATATGTGTCCCCTGGCTATCGGCGGACCTTAATGAGGGAAATCGAGTTGTTGTGCTCTGGTTTCGATTTAGCTCAGTGATAAGGTTTCGGCGAAAATGGGGTGTTACTTCCGCGGGTCGGAAGGGTGATGGGTTCTGTCTGAGTTCGCCGAGCTGCTCTCGAAATTAAGTCTGGTTTGCGAATAGAGAGTTAAATCTTTCATCGTTCTTTTTGGCGAGTTCGGCAAGTTGTGCTGCCAAGGCCATCATGAGAGCCGTTGGGTCGGCTGGAGTCTGGGTCGAAGTAGTAATTCCTGGCAGGATAAGTGAGCGATCGTCGTTGTTGTCAGTCGGGTTGCGATTTTCCAGGTTGAGATTATTGAGTTCGGTATTCTGGGTTCCGTTATCGCCGAGCGTGGAACCGCTGTCATCAAGTATCGGGGTCATCGTCGTTTCTGTCATCGCGGGCTGATTCGAAAGAAACTCGGAGGTCGGTTGTTAACCACAAGGTCGAAGAGCTTCCCTCCTTCTAGCGCCAATTGTTGATTGTAGAAATCACACAAGGATAAAAAGAGTTGAAAGATCGATCAGTATCTCGTTTTTATTAAATCGAACTCGTCAGAGTTTACAAAAGTATTCTGAAATCGGTAATGAGGTCGAGATCGGATTTCGAGCTCTCATTTTCTCTCTCTAAAAATGTATTGCCAATTCCCCCTTTAAAATGTAGTCGGGACTTCCTTATTTATAAGCCTCCTCGGCGGTTTCGACATGTTCCCCGAATCCGGGAAAAGTTCTGCGAATCCCGGATAAAAAAACTAATTCATCTTCCTTTTCCGTATAAAGTTCCGGGAATCCCGGAAGTGAGTTCTGATTACGACGGGTCGATACCTACGAGCTCGGCATGTCGCAGGTCGGTAATCGCATGATGTCTTTTTCTTTACCGATCTCGAACCGTCGTCGATCGGGATCAACCAGGCCGATCTTGGTTCGAGATGAGGATTTGAGTTCGGCCTTCACCGAGCTCGATGGTTAGTCGCTTTGGGCACTTTTTACCGATCTTGAACCGTCGTCGATCGGGACGTGATTTACTGATCTAGGTTCAAGTTTGGTATTCATTCGGATGCTTACCGAACTCATCGGTTAACAGTCTCTCATGGACCTTTCTTTCGAGTTCGGAGGTCGGCGACCGTTTTGTGGTCTTTCCTTCTGGGTTCAAACCGTCGTCAACCGGGATCAATTGGGCCGGTCTTGGTTCAAACCGGGCTAAACTGGGGAGTGCTAAACTCACCACCAACACCGCCCCGCGTCTACCATACACTATTGCCGAGTTTTTAGTGGCCAAGGCCAACCGAGACGCAACTGCTGAGCGTACTCGACTGCTTATACAATCACAGGTCTGTGCACCATTCGCTCCCACGAGCTCATTACACGCACACGGACCAGAATACGCAGCCATGGAGAAGAAGATAGCACGACAAGAGAGACCATACCAGCGTCTCATGCGCTACCTCGAAGAACACCATTAGTTAGATGGCAACATGCCCAACCCGGAGACAGATGGCTCAGGCGACGTCTAGCCACGCACTTCATCACAACGGTTCAATCAATCTTTTTCCCTTTTCATCTTTTTATTTTTATTTTGTTTTCAAAATCTTTTATTTTATTTTGCTATATTATTTTGATGTCTTTTCCATCTTCTCACCAAATTTTTCACACTAGGGACAGTATGATTTAAGTCTAAGGGAGGATGTGTATCCGTTACTAATCTCTTTTCTTTTCTTTTCTTATTTTTCGCTTTATTTAAAAAAATTCATGTAATTTTTTTCTATTTTTATGAAGTATTTTTCAGGAACATTGAAACAAAATCTATGATGATTTCGACCTGTGTCATTCTAATCGAAAGGAAAAGGAAATAAAAGCCTAAAAAGAGTCTATGTTGGTCGAAATTAATATAAGGCAACCATGTTTCATTTATAAGGAGTGAGAAGTTCTTCCCAGAGAAAAATCTAAGTCCGGGGGAAAAAAATAAAAGTTCTGTCAAAGGGAGAAAAGTCCCGAAGAAGAAAGAATTCGCAACTACACTTGTGCGAGTAGGAAGTGACTGGAAACTGTGGATATCAACAGCTCCATCCTCTCTTACTGTTTTGCATAATATCTAGCATCCTCCGACGAAAATACGGAACCCGAAACACTTTTAACCTCACCTTTAAAAGCCCTTTATGCCTAGCCTCAATTGTCTTGTTTAGTATTTTTGATAAGAATCACGCAACCTTTTAATGAATGTAAAGAGATAGTTGACTGAAAGTTAGGTTTCAAATGTTTAGATTTTCGCATGACAGATACCGTGGACTAGTGTTGCAGTACTTTATTGATAATTTTCTAGACTAAGCCCGATTGATGCATTACGTTGGTTATGGTTTAGAAGGACGGTCACTGAGATTTTTGTAAGTTCCTATATTTTCGAAAACCTCTTTCCGAGTTTAGATTTCCGTTTTGTTTTAGGACAAACAAAGGTCTAAGTCTGGGGGAGTTGATAACACCGATTTTTGACCATTTTTATGGATCGCTTTAATATCTTATGCATGTTTTTTAACTCCGTTTTCAATGTTTGTCAAGTGATTTCCATGTTTTAGTATTTTGAAAGACATTTCAGGTAACTTGGGATAAATGAGTGCATTTCGGAACAAAAGTACGTTTTTGGATAAACTCGGACCGTCAGAAGTCTTGCAATCAAAGAAGACCTTATCGTCGTCTAATCATCACCAAATTTGGACACAACAAAGTAGATACAACCAGCTTTCAAATACAATTGGATTGGAGACGATCTGATGGTTGGATCCTTAAATATACCCGAAGCACTGAAGGCAGATGAAGCTGCCCCGAAGAGAAGTCCACCGCGCCTGGAAGAGCACTGGCCATGGCCAAGCTTCAGTCTTCCGCGACTGGAGAAGCTCAACCCACGGCCAGAAGCCACGCACCCGCGGCCAAGCCCTGTTGCGACCAAAACGTCTTTCCACATCAAACCGAGGTCAAAACCGTCTTTCCACATCAAACCCTAAACGAAGCCAAGGCTATATAAACTTATGTTTAGGTCTTTTACGACATACACACAACATTAGATATTTTACTTTCACGCTTTGAGGCAGAAGCAATACTCTTGTACTTTGTTCTTCGGTTTGGAGCAGGGATTCTCGATTCGAGTTCTTCGATAGAGAACCTATCTTCATCCCTTTTCTTTACTGTTTTCTTTTCTATTTACTGATTATGTTTACCTCAGCTATGGCTGAGTAGTTCCCTTGTTGAGTATAAGGTTTCGAAGGGGCTCTCATGGTTCGATTTCTTATTAAGCTTTTAGAGTAGGATACTGATTATGGTTCTTCATTTTATCCTTTTTCTTAATGCATGTTTGTTTGATTGATCTCCTTGCAACTGAACTTAGGTATTTTTAGAACTACGAAAGTACTAAATCCATATGCTTTACCTAGGGTAAACGAGCAAAACAGTCACAAGATTTCGAAAGTATACTTGTGGAGGAGGTGTGAGCGTTAACGACTTTTGAGTATAATCACTAACTTTTTGCGCGGGCGGAGACGAAAGCTACCGGTCGAGTATTAACGTTGTAGGTGTGTAGGGTGTACGAAAGTAGACTACACATAGTGTCTGTGTTTGATAATAGGATTTTTAGTATTTAATACCAATTACCCCAATACTCCAAGGTTGTAGTATTTAAGGATCAATTCCAATGACCAAGAATGCATAGAACTACTTAGTTCAAGCAAGACAAATGGTTTTTATGTTTAATCTAACAAACTAATCGAATTTAAAAAGCAAGTAAACAAGAGCTAGCAATACTAAACGAGATTAAATGAAAATAAAAGGCGAATTTAAGGATGAGGTTATGGAATTAGAGTGACCAAATGGCTAATCTATGATGCTCAAACACTCACACAATGCTAATCACTAGGTTAAGATCACTAATATTGACTAATCATCTCTCAAGGCACTAATCACTTTGCTAATCACCAAATCAAGATCAAATTCTCATTTGTGATAAGATGATTAGCAAGCATTAAATTCAACATTCAAATCAACCAATAAACATCTTAAACAACTACTCTCATAGGTTAAACATATTTATCTCTCACTAAGCTCTTTGGGGAATTTCATCAAACACTTTGTGGGTGTGAAATTCTCAAAAATCTAGATTGACTCTCTCAAGCTCAATCTAGCATTAAGACCACTTAGAGAGAAGGGAAATCAATAAACTAGACCGTAAACATCATAGATTATCCACTCAATCACCCTAAATCAACCCCATCCTCAAATCCTAAAAGACTTCTCACTAACCATTGGGAACCCAACAAATTCTATGAAGAATGTGTTAAATCCAATAGTTAGATGATTAGATAATTAAGAAAGAAGAGATAGAAAATAGATATTCAAGAATTAAACTTAGATTGCATAAATTAAAAGGAAGATATCTCTTACAAACACTTACAACACTTAGAACCAAAAAAGGGAGGTTTTTAGCAAGAGTAAAAGATATAGATCCCAAAATAATTAGGTTTAGAGTATTTATAAGAAAGGTGGGTGACCGGGTCCGGAACAAACCGGGTCTTGACCCGGTCGGGTCTTGGGTCGCGAGGTCTACACCGGCCGGTGGTGATCCGATATTGGTAGCCGGTGTAGATAGTCTTTGGTCGAGGGCTTCCATACCGGGTCGGTGTGTGATATGCTCAAATTAATACACTAAAAAGTACTAAAGCAGTGTTGCAGTATAGTTAGGGGTCGAACACAAGGACTCCAGAATTCACACAATAGATTGTATAGTTTCGAATTAAGCTAAACCAAAAGATGTAAACGAAAGCAATGCGTAAATTAAAAGTGTTGTAAATCGATGGGAAAGAAGATAGGTTCAGGGTATTTCTCAAGAATTCAATGAATGTAAGTAAACTAACTAACATGATTCAGATTTAGCGCGGTTCTTGAACTCAAATCACTAAAGTATAGCTAACCAACTATCGTTGCGAAAACTATCTAAGTCTAAATCCTAGAATTCCAAATCTCTTTGCGAATCCTAAAGTCTAAACCAGCTTTTAGTTCAGGTTTGATCTGTTCACAAAACAACTAAACCAAATCTCTTTGCGAATAGTTATTTTGCTCACCTAGGTTCTGTCAGGTAATTAATCGCACTCTCGTGCCTAACCAATTATCCTAAGATCTAAGTTCTAG